>PVHP010009388.1:0-50511 GCA_004024765.1 Zapus hudsonius | reverse complement strand
AAGTGGCTTGTAGAGGAATGGGTTTATTTGGCTTACGGACTCGAGGGGAGACTCCATTCTGGCAGGGAAAACGATGGCATGAGCAGAGGGCTGGACATCACCTCTGCCACAGCACTGCAAACAGCGGCAGGAAGGTGTGCCAAATACTGGCAAGGGGAAGCTGGCTTATAACCCCCATAAGCCCACCCCCAACAACACAACTTCATCAAGGTTGTAAAACCCAAACTGCCATCAGCTGAGGATCGATCTATCAGAACACATTCAATTGTTTGTGGGGGACACCTGGATCAAACCATGACAGTAATAATTCCTTAACTGTCAGTAATAACTTTGAATACACATGGATTAATTTTTATAATCAAAAGACATACTGTCTGAATAGATATTCCTTTAAGATTTAACTACAGAGGTTGGGGACATGGTAACACTTGCCTGCAAAACCTGTCAGCCCAGGTTCAATTCCCTAGCAGCCACTTAAAGCCAGATGCAAAGTGCCATGTGCATCTGTGGTTCCAACATATGCCAATGGGAGGCAGAGCCAGGAGAATCTGAAATTCTGTGCCAGCTTGTCTGATGTTCACGGCAGTCTGGTGAGACTCTGTCTCAAAGAAAAGAAAAGTGGAGCAAGTCACCTTCAAATTATCCTCAAACCTCCACACACATGTTATCACAGGCATACATGCACATGTGCACACACACACACACACACACATACACAAATATTTTTTAAAAGATCCAACCAAGCCAGTCATGGTGGTGCACACCTTTAGTCCCAATACTGGGAGACTGAGGTAGGAAAATCACTGTGAGTTTGAGGCTAGCCTAGGCTACAGAGTTAGGTGTAGGTCAGCCCGAGCTAGAGTGAGACCTTACCTTAAAAAAAAAAAAAAAGATTCAACTGCAAAAGACCCAGTGAATCCAGAAGGAATGTAAAAGGATGAAGGTCGGTAGCAAATGGTAGCCAAAAGAGAACAAGCAAGGCTATACTCATACCAGATAAAGCAGACTAAATCAAAAAGTGTCACAAGAGACGCCTAAATATATAAAGCAAATGCCAGTGGACACGAAGAGAGAAGTAGACAGCAATTCAATAGCAATAGAGGGTTTAATACCTATGTTCAACAAAGGCCAGATCAGCCAGACAGAAAGTGAATTAGGAAATCCCAGTCAGGCTCCATAACCTTCCATCCAAAGCAGCAGAGAAGGACTCTTCTCATGGAGCGTTCTCCAGCATAGAGCATATGGTAGGCATATAACAAGTCTCACAGTTATTGTTTTAAATCAAAACCATGCTGTGTTGTTTCAGAGCACAATGGTATGAAACTAGACATCAAAACTAGGCGGAACTTTGGGAACTATACAAATACGAACACATGAAGCTGCATGGGTCAGTGAAGAAGTTAGAAGGGAAAGAGAGGCTCATCTCGAGTCAGAGGACAGTGGAAGCCGAATCCCTAAGCCCATGGGATACAGCCAAGCAGTGCTGGGGTCTGGGGAGAGGGCTCAGTGCACACGAGGACCTGAATTCAATCCCTAGGGCCCACATTGAACCATGCTCACATGCTGTGACCTCACTGCTGAGGTGGGCAGAGGTGGGAAGATTCTGGGGAAAGACTCTGTGAGTCAGTGAGAGACTCTGTCTCAGGAAAATAAGATGAAAAAGTCATTGAGGACACCTGACACCTGACACCCGACACCCTCCTCTGGCCTGCACACATGTGAGCAAGGGGCACATGTGCCTGCACATACATGTGTATACAGCACACACACATACACACACTACATATATATATATTACACACACTATATATATGCTACACACTATATATATATAGTACATACACACTATATATATATATATATATATATATGTCACACTACATATACTACACACATTATATATATATACACTACACACACATGAGAGAGAGAGAGAGAGAGAGAGTACTCAGAGGGAAGTTCATAAAAATAAACACCTACATCAGAAGAAGATGAGGCTGCTGGCCCAGGTTTGATCCCCAGGACCCACTTAAGCCAGATGCACAAAGTGGTGCAGGTGTCTGGAGTTTGCTCTCTTCTCTTCTCTCTCTTTCCCTCTCTCTCTCTTTTTCCCTCCCTCCTTATCCCATTCCTCTTACCTTCCCTCCCCCTCATTCTCTGAAATAAATATTTACAAAATTTTTATTTAATTTTTAAAAACTTCAAGGTCTATATAGCAAGTTTGAGGTCAGCCTGGGCTATGTGAGACCCTGTCTAAAAAAGGGGGTAGGGATAATGGGCAGTAAAGAGAAAGATTAAATATTTTATGTCTTATCTCATATGTGGAACCTAGATTTAATTTGTGTGTGTGTGTCTGTGTGTCTGTCTGTCATGAAAGCAGGAAGGGACTATTTGAGACAAGAAGGAAGAAGAGTAAAGGATGAAAATAGGAAAGATACAATAATATATGTATGACAATGTCATAATGAATCCCATTATTCTACAAAGCTGAAAATCGTTTTTATCCTATTATTTTTTAAAGATCAGGAAAGACATGTAGGATTCAGACAACCTGGATTTGAATAGCATCTCTATCAATAATTCTTTATTCCTTGGTCAAATTACTTCATTTCTCTCTTTCCCATGTGCATACCTGCACATCAGGACATAGGAGAGCGGCCGGCATGACATATGACAATAGAAGCTCTCAGTAAACATCTGTTGTCAGCAGCAGCAGCATCATGTACCTGCAGCAATCAATCAGCGCAGTGCCCACGAAGTAAACTGTGGATATTAGGACATGAGAGTAATGCAATGCTGTTTCTACAGAAAATAAAATACTAGAAATGGGGCCGAGGAGATGGTTCCACAAACATGATTGTTACACAACCCTGAGTACCTGAGTTCAGATCCCCAGACCCTACACACAAGCAAGAATTTGTAATCCCAGGGCACCTGCTGGGAGAAGGGAGGCAAAGACAGAATGTCTCAGAAGCTTGTTAACAGCAAGAGATCCTTCCTCAAAAGGAGGTAGGAGTCAAGGACTGACCCACTTGTCCACATGGCACATGCCTGAATTCACACACTGATGCACAACAAATAAATAATCATAAAGAAACACTAGAAATAAATCAAACAACACACATACAAAGTTTATTGATATCAGCTCCAAAACAGAATCCCCAGTGTGACATGATGAAGGTGCTGTGGTCTTCAGGAGGTTCCTGATCACATGTTCCACCCTCACTGGTGGAGCAATCCTCTCATGAGAGGGGGATCCTAGCTAGAGTTCCTCTTTTGGCCTTCTTACGGTGGGAAGGCACAGCAAGATGTGCCACCATGGAAGCAGAAAACAGCTCTCACCAGATGCCGAATTTGCCAGTCCCTGGAGCTTGACTTCTCAGCCTCTAGGAATGTGAAAACCAAACAGAAATTTATTAAATATATATGCAAACAATAATCACAACAAGAAAAAAATCTCAATAAACTAATATTGCATTTCAAGGAACTAGAAAAATAAGAACAAACTCAACCCCAAATTAGAAAAAAATAACACGACGGAACAGATACATAAAATGAAATGCAATAAAATACAAAAAGAATTGATTTTTTTAAAGATAAGTGAAGTCAACAAACTTTAAGCCAGAAAGAGATATAGGAAGCAATTCTGATGTTATATATTATAATAGGATAATTGTAGTCAACAACCAATAATTACACTTTCCAAAACAACCACAGGAGAAGCATTTGAAGCCTCTCAACACACATGAATGACAGTATTTGAGAAGATGGAATGCTTATTACATTGATTTTATCATTACATATTCTATCCATGTACCAAATTACAATACTCTACCCCATTGATAAGAGCAAACATTATATCGCTATGAAAAATACATGTGAATTAAATTTGAAAACCAGCAATGAAAAAGATGTTATAAATGATATCACAGAAACACAGAGAATCATGAGAGACCGTTCTGTTCAAACAGACATCAACAAATTTAAAATCTTAGAAAAATAGATAAATTCCTGGACATACACAACCTACAAAGGTTAAATCATGAAGAAACAGAAATTCTGATCTGATCATATTCATAAAGAATCACATGACTGGGGGTGGAGAGAGAGCTCAGCAGTTAAAAGCTCTTTCTTGCAAAGCCTGATGGCCTGAATTCAGTTGCCCAGTACCCACGTAAAGCCAGAGGTCCTAGTACATCCATCTATTCCCTCTCTCTCTATCTCTCTCTCTAATAAAAAATATTTTTTAGAAAAAAATAATCACATGACTGAAAAGTACCAAACACCCTAACATCAAAGGAAAGCCCAGGACCTTAGGTTTTACCACTTACTCTGCCAAAGATTTAAAGAATCAATATCAATTATTTTCAAACTATTTCTGAAAATTTACAGGAGAAAATTATCCCAAAACTTCTTCTAAGAGATTGGTATTACCCTAATACCAAAGCAAGACAACTCACAAACAAATAGAAAAGTACAGATCAATATTCCTGAAGGATATATTTGTAAAAATCCTCAGTAAAGGGCTGGAGAGATGGCTCATCGGTAAGGCACTTGCCTCCAGTGCCTAAGGCCCTGGGTTCAATTCCCCAGTACCCACATATGCCAGACCCACAAGGTGGTGGCCCTGGTGCGCTCTCTCTCTCGCTCTCTCTCTCTCTCTCTCTCTCTCTCTCTCTCTCTCTCTCTTTCTCCTCTCTCTCTCTGTGTATTTCTCTGCTTGAAAAAATAAATAAGATAATTTTTTAAAATCCTCTATAAAATATTTATGAGCTGAAAAACAAAAGCTGGAGAGATGGCTCAGAGGTTAAGGCACTTACTTGCCGGCAAAGCCTAATGACCTGGGTTCAATTCCCCAATACCCACGTAGAGCTGGATGCACAAAGTAACATATGCATCTAGAGTTCATTTGCAATGGCAGGAGATCCTGGCACACCCATTCTCTCTCTCTCTCTCTCTCTCTCTCTCTCTCTCTCTCTCTCTCTCTCTCTCTCTCTCTCTCTGCTTGCAAATAAATAAATAAATAAACTTGTGACCTGAATCCAACAGTACATCAAAAGACCATACACCATGATCAAGTAGGATTTATTCCCAGAATGCAAGGATAGTTCAATGTATTCAGATAAAAAGGGACAGATGCCATATGATCATTTTTATACATGCAGAAAGCCATTTGACAAAACTTTCACATCCCTTCACGACAAAAACTCTTAACAAATTGGACATAAAAGACATATATCTCAACATAATACAGGCCACATATGAAAAACTCACACCTGACATCAAATTGAATGATAAAATGTTGCAAGCGCTTCTGGTAGGATCTGGAAAAAGACAAGGCTGACCACTACACAATACTACAAGTCCTAGCCAGAGCAATCAGGCAATAGAAATTAATAAGTGGCATCCAAATTGGAAACAAGAAAGTCAAATTGTTTGCAGATGAAAAAGATCTTATCAGTAAAAAATCTCAAAGACTTCATTAAAAACCTATTAGAGCTACTAAATGAATTCAGTCAGGTTGAAGAATACAAAATCAACATACAAAGTCAGTAGCTTATCTATTACTAGTAACATAGCTGTAAAAAAAATCAGTTTTTGATTCCTGGGATACATTTCCAAAGAGTTTTCTCTGTACTAAAAACTATAAAACAGGGGCTGGAGAGATGGCTCAGCGGTTAAGGCACTTGCCTCCAGTGCCTAAGGTCCCGGGTTCAATTCCCCAGTACCCACATATGCCAGACCCACAAGGTGGTGGTCCTGGTTCTCTCTCTCTCTCTCTCTCTCTCTCTCTCTCTCTCTCTCTCTCTCTCTCTGTATTTCTCTGATTGAAAATGAATAAATAAAATATTTTTAAAAATTAAATTAAATTTAAAAAAATAGTTTAAAAAAAACAAAAACTATAAAACATTAATGAAAATAACGAAGCCACCAATAGGGCTGGGGAGATAGCTCCATGGTTAATGACGTTTGTTTGCAAAGCCTGACAGCCTGGCTTCAATTCTCCAGTACTCACATAAAGTCAGATACACAAAGAGGCATATGTCTGGAGTTTTCAGAGGCAGGAGGTCCTGGCATGCTCATACATTCTCTCTCTCTCTTTCTCATAAATATAGTATTTTTAAAATAAGACACTAATAGATGGAAATAAGATCCCTGGTCATAAATAAGAAAAATCAATGTTGTAAAAATGTTCATATTGCCAGGCATGGTGGTACACACCTTTAATCCAGCACTTGAGAGGCAGAGGTGGGGGGATCTCTGTGAGTTTGAAGCCAGCCTAAGACTACATAGTGAATTCCAGGTCAGCCTGGGCTAGAGGGAGACCCTACCTCTCAAAAAAAAAAAATCCATATTGCCCAAAGTAATTTACAGATTCAATGCAACATTATCAGAATATCAATGGTGTCCTTAACAGAAATAGAAAAAAATCTAAAAATTCATGTGTAATCACAAAAGACCCTGAAGAGCCAAAGCAATTTTGAGCAAAACGAACAGAGCTATGCAAAAACTGTTGTTATGGGCTTGAGTCCCCAGTGCCCACATAAAGCCAGATATGGGCAGTGGCAAGAGGCCCCAAAGTACCCATTCTCTCTCTCTCTCTTTCTCTCTCTCTCTTGCTCTCTCTCTCTCTCATAAATAAATAAATATTTTTTAAAAAGCAAAGACAAAGAACAAAGTTAAAGTAAAGAAAAAGAACAAAGCTAGAGGATTTAACATGTACTATAAAGGTATAGTAACAAGACAGCCTGATGCTGGCATAAAAACAGACATGTGGCTCAATGAAACAGAATAGAGAGCTCCTAAGAAAGCCCATGAGTTCCTAGTCAACTGATTTGTGACAGAGATACCAAGAACACACATTGGGAAATGGGCAGCCTCTTTAGTACGTGGTCATGGGAAAATTAAATAGTCGCACGAAATGGATAGACATCAGAATCTTATCTATAAAATCAATCCAGGAGCTGTAGACATAGCTCAGTGGGTAGAGTGCTTGCCTACCATGCGCTAGACCACCCCATAAACCAGGTGTAATATCAGCACTTGGGAGGCAGAGACAGGAGGATCAGGAGTTTAAGGTCATCTTCAGACACATAGGGAGTTTAAGCTGGGATACATGAGATCCTTTCTCAAAAAAAAAAAAAATCCAGAGCCAAAGAAGATGGCTCAGTGATTTAAAGTGCTTGCTTGCAAAGCTTGGTATTTGCTGTCCCAGGGTCTAATCCCTCACTAACCACATAAAGCCAGATGCACAAAGTGGTGCATGCACCTGGAGTTCCTTTGCAGTGGCAAGAGGTCCTGGTGTATTCTCTCTCTCTCTCTCTCTCTCTCTCTCTCTCTCTCTCTCTCTCTCTCTCTCATAAATAAATAAATACAAAGAACTTTTTAAAAATCCAAATGGATTAAAGACTTATACATAAGGCCCAAATTATAACAATACTAGAACAAAACGTATGAAAAATACTCATGATGCTGATTTAAACTGGATTTTTTAAAGATAAAATCTCTAAGTACAGGTAACATAAAACAAAACTAGGCTTCTGGTGAGTCTCAGTGGCAGAGTGTTTGCCTACCATGTGCAAGGTGCTGGACTCAGTTCCAAGCACCACAAATAAATGATAAAGTAAAATAGACAAATAGGAATTATGTTAAAATAAAGTGCTGCTTAGGGATAGAGCTGGAGCTCATTGGTAGAGCATTTGCCTGGCAAGTGTGAGACCTTGAGTTCAACCTCCTTCACCACCAAAAACAAACAAACAAACAAAAACTAATCATTTTGGCTAGGATATATGGGAAGCCCTGAGTTTGATTCTCAGCACTATAAAAACATACATAAAAATACAATAACAACAAAATTCACTACATCAAAGAATATAATCACCAAAAAAAGACAACCTGCAGAATTTTCAGTCTATACATCTGACAAGTGGTTGATGTTCAGAATATACAAGGAACTCAAACAACTCAATAGTAGATAAAGAGAGGAAAGAAGGAAGGAAGAAAGAGAAGGAGGGAGGGAGAGAGGGAGGAAAGAAAGGAGAGAGGGAGAATAAGTGGAAGGAATTATTTTAAAATGAGCCAAAGATCTGAATTGATATTCCTCAATAGAAAAATGCCCAGCCTCACTAATCATCAGGAAAATGCCCATCAAAACCACAGTGGCAGCCAGGTGTGGTGGCGCACACTTTTGATCCAGGTACGAGGGAGGCTGAGGTAGGAGAATTGCTGTGAGTTTGAGGCTAGTCTGAGCTACAGAGTGAGTTCTAGGTCAGCCTGAACTAGAGAGAGAGAGATGCTGCCTCAAAAAATTACCAAGAAAAATGAAGCCTACACTGACAAATCACTTTCCAGTCAGAATGGCTGTTATCCAAAGACAAAAGAAAGCAGGTGTTGTAAGAGAATGGAGAAAGGAGGAAACTCCTTACACACTACTGGGAATGCAAATTAGCACAGCCATTATGGAAAATGTATGAAAGTTTCTAAAAATTAATGATAAAGCACCTAAAAACAGACCTACCATATATGACCCAGCAATCCCACTACTGGAAATAAAATCAGTATGTTGAAGGGACATCTACACTCCCATGTTCAAGCATGCACAAGCAGATGAGTGGATCAAGAAAATACAGTGTACATATAGTGTACACTATACATATAGACGTATATCACATATGTGTTGGGGCATTATTCAGCCATAAAAATAAGTTGATACTGTTATTTGTAAAGACATGGAAGAACCTGGGGGACATTGTGTTCAATGAGAGACATAAGACACAAAAAGACAAGGGCCACATGAGCTCACTCACCCGAGACATATACATGATCATATACAAATAGAAAAATAAATAGAATTGGAGAGATGGCTCAGCAGTTAAGGAGTGAGTCTCCTGCAAAGCCTAGGGACGCAAGTTTGATTTGCCAGCACCCATATAAAACTAGATGGAGTTCGTTTGTAGTGGCTGGAGGCCCTGGCATGTTCTCTCCTCTCTCTCTCTCTCTCTCTCTCTCTCTCTCTCTCTCTCTCTCTCTCTCTCTCTCTTTCTCTCTCTCTCCTGGGCTTTAAGCCCAGCACTTAGGAGGGAGGCCAAGGTAGAGTCTGGAGCCAACCTGAGACTACATAGTGAATTCCAGATCAGCCTGGGCTACAAGTGAAAACCTACCTCGAAAAAAAAAAAAAAGAAAGAAAGAAAAGAAAAGAAATAGCAATTTCCAGAGGCTTGATGCGGAAGGGGAGGGAAAGATGAGGAGAAGCTTGTCAATGAGTTTAAAGGGACAGTTGGAACTGATAGGCTCCATGTGGTGGCCATCCTTGACAATAATATTTCAAAGTAGCTAGAAGAAAGGATATGGAATGCTGATAGTGCTTGCCTAGCGTGCACCCAACCCTAGGTGCCATCCCCAGGACTGGAGTAGTGGGGCGCCTGTCATCCCAGCACTCAGGAGGTGGAGGCTGGAGGATCAGACATTTGAGGCCATCCTCTAGAGCAGCCTAAGCAAGATAAAACTTTGTCTCAAAAAAATGGGGGTGGGGGTTGGGGGGAGGTAAATGTTGCAAGTGGAAGATATGCTAATCACCTCAATTTGATAGTTACATAGCAACTACACATGTATGGAATTGAAACATACATTGCACCCCATAAATACATACAATTAAAATGAAACAAAATGAATCAGTCCCAAATGGCAGGACTGTGTATGAATTATGCCCTCAGGCCCCAAAGTGCTGTACAAGGTGGTACAACAGGGGACACTGACAGACCCCTGAGTGCATCCCTGGACAAATGAGGTACACTCTACCATGAGCCTCTGCTTCCTTGACTATACAAGAGAGGAGAGAACCCACCTTGCTTTGGTTTGGAGGTTAATGCTCCCCGAAGGCCCTATGTTAAAAGCTTGGTTGCAGTCAGGTGTGGTGCCTCCCAGCACTCGGGAGGCAGAGGTAGGAGGATTGCCATGAGTTCAAGGCCACCCTAAGACTCCATAGTGAATTCCAGGTCAGCCTGAACTAGAGCGAGACCCTACCTCGAAAAACCAAAAAAAAAAAAAAAAAAAAAAAAAAAGCTTGGTTGCTGTCTGTCACACCATTGGCATGTGACACCCTAAGCTGAGTCCCACGGGAGGAAGTGAGGTCTTTGGAAGCATGCCCTTGAAGGGGATATTGGAACCCTGGCCCCCTTCCTTTTGCTTCCTGGCCACCATGAATTGAGCAGCCTCTTCCTCCATGTGCCTCTGCTGCCATGAGGGCCCACCTTGCCACTGGCCCATCTCACCACCAGCTCAAAGCAACCGAGCCAAGACTAAACTTAAACCTCAGAAACCATAGGTCAAAATGCAATCTTTCCAGTTGGACATGGTGACTTGGAAAGATTTAATCCCAGCCCTCGGGAGGCAGAGGCAGGAAGATCACTGTGAGTTAGAAGACATCCTGAGACTACAGAGTGAATTCCAGGTCAACCTGGGCTAAAACAAGACCCTTATTCAAAAAAACCAAAAAAAAAGAAAAAGAAAAAAATGCAATCTTTCCCCTTTGTTTTCTTTTTTTCTGTACCTGTGTGTGTGTACATGGTGTGCATGCATGTACGTATGTGTGTGAGCATGTGTGTGGCAGAGGCTGATGTCAGGCATCCTCCTTGATTACTCTCTTCTCACACTTGAACCCAGAGCATGACCGATTCAGCTAGTCTAGCCAGCTTGCCCTGGGGTTTCCCTGTCTTCACCTCCTGTGTCCTTGGATATGACAGGCAAACCGCCATGTCCACCTGGCATGTATGTGGATGCTTACTTGGCAAGTGCTTTACCAACTGAGCCATCCCCCCCCAGCTCCCTCTTTCCTCTTTTTTTTTTTTTTTTTTTTTGAGGTAGGGTCTCACTCTAGCCCAGAGTAACCTGAAACTCACTCTGTAGTCCCAGTTTGGCCTCGAACTCATATTCTCCCACCTCTGCCTCCCAAGTGCTGGTATTAAAGGTGTGTGCCACCATGCCTGGTCTCCCTCTTTCCTCTTTTAAGTTGGCTTTCTCAAGTATCCTCACAGTGACAGAAAGCGCACCGGGACACACCTCTTTGAGGTGCAGGTGGATTATGGAAAGGTTTTATTAACTCTGTCCCTTACAAAGTGTCAGCTCAAGGAAGGAGGGGGCTTTGGTGAGTTGACTAATCTCTGCAAAATTCATGTCCACCCAGAGTCTTAGACTGTGACAATTTGGTGTGAGGGTGTTTTGCAGATGTAATTAATTGAGCTAAAATAGATGGTCATACTGATGAGGGTGGCTCTGAACCTCATGGCTGATGTCTTTATTAGATAAAGGGAGCGACTCAGACACGACACCACACAAGGAGAGCTCTGGGTGAGGGTGGACCAGAGCAAGGAGGAAGTGATGGTTCTCCAAGCTGAGAAGCACCAAGGACAGAGCCAGAGGCTGGACGCTCCTTAGGAGCCAATCCAACTGACCTCTTTACTTCAGATGTTGGGTCTCTAGGAACTGTAGGAGCAAGTGTTTTCCGGTGTTTGGAACCTCCAGGTTTGTGGTGTGTTTTCATGGCTAAGGCAGGAGACTTGGCCATGTTGCCAATGTCAGTGAACCCATGCCTGGGAGCTCCTGCACACTGTCCTGGCCCATGCCACACGGAGTGCTAATGCCCAGGATATGTGTGAAGCTCTGCTTCACAGATCACAGAACTGTGTCACCAGCACCTGGATTTTGTTTAGAGCCCACCTCTGTGAGGCTCATGGGGGTCCCAAGAGCCTCAGTACCCACATGGGTCACCAGCACTCTGTGAACACCCACCCAACAGTGCCCCAGATGGGGACAGTACAGAGCGAGCCCATAGCACAGGGACTATAGCAACTTTGGCTCCGCCATCGTGGGTGCGGAAAGGTGAGTGAACCTGGAAGTCACAAGGGACCACCCCACATTACCCAGAACAGGCAACGCACACAGCCAGCATCCATGCACATAGCTTGAGCATGGGAAAGTCAGGAGAAGACATGGGTGACCTACCTATATCATCCCTCCAAGGTAGACAGCAGGGAGCCAAGATGGCACCCTGGATGCATCTGCCATCAGAGTAGGTTTCTGCAGCCTGAGGTGCCCATGCCCACGAGGATGCCCACTCTGCTGAAGTGGCTCGGAGGAAATCCAA
Organism: Zapus hudsonius; assembly: GCA_004024765.1. Lineage (NCBI taxonomy): Eukaryota > Metazoa > Chordata > Mammalia > Rodentia > Dipodidae > Zapus > Zapus hudsonius. The sequence goes on along the minus strand of PVHP010009388.1, from coordinate 38,369 downwards.
ACAGCTCTGGCCCATTCAAAGCAGAGAAGAAGGAAAATCCATTTGGGGCCAAGAGCTCTGTCTGAACTTTGTCCTTTTCTCAAGCAAAAGAAAATATTATTTCACCCTCTAAAGAACCACACATAATAACAGGCGAAATGTCAAGACCAATGTTGATATAAACCCCCAAGGAAAACAAACATCTCCGTACCTTCCCCATGGCCTCCCCACCTCACCCTGCTCGGCTAGTTTAAACAGATCTAGTAGTGGGCAGAGAGGAGGCGGGGAAAGGCTGCCTGGCGAGCAAGGCAGGGCTTCTGTACAGCTCTCTGCGAACCAGTGAGTGAACAGCCATTTAAGATCTCAGACTGATTTCAGATCCAAGCTCACTCACTGGCTGTGCGACCTTGAGCAAATAGTTTGACTCCTCTCAACCTGTTCCTGAACTTGGCAAATGGAGATGACAGCATGGGACAATGTGGCAGAGCCTGGCCCAAGGACTGGTCATGATTGGTCATCATCCTCTTCCCAGCCAGGTCTCTGGGGTCAGGGAAGACTTGGGGGGGGGAGCTGGCTGAGGCCACATGACTGCATGCTAAAGCAATTCCTGAAGACCCCTAGCCCAGCAAGCTCATGAGATCCACACAGTCTCACCAGTGGACATTGTCACCCTCATGCTGCAAGAGGAAAAAGACTGAGCAAGGTGGAAAGGACATGTCCGAGGTCACACAGCTGGGTAGAGGGGATGGGATTTGGAGCTAGCTGTCTCTGACTTCCAAAAGTTCCAGCCTTATTCATAAAGCCAGAGTATGGAATGGGGAGGTACATACCCAAGAGATCTCGAGCTCCATATAAAACCTTCACTGGCCAGCCTGTGGTTTTTGGACCTCCAAACTCCACCCAGGTGACCCTCAAGCTTGAAATCTAATTTATTTTATTTTGTTGTTATTTTGTTTTGTTTTTGAGACAGGGTCTCAAGTATCCCAGGGTGGCCCTTGAACTGCCTACATAGCCAAGGATGACCTTGAACTTCTTATCCTCTTGCTTCTACCTCCTATGTGCTAGAATAACTACGAGGGTTGGTTGGTTGGCTGGTTGGTTGGTTTTCCTGAATTGAAGGCAACATAGCAAGTGTCACTTAAGCTCCTCATCTGGGCCAAATTCTGAATGGGACTCAAAGACCTAGAATCAAGTCCTTCCTCTGTCTTGGGCAGAAAATTCCAGTTCAGTGTGGGGAAGGGGCCAGGCTGATCTGGCATGATTGTCACAGTACCATAAATACTGTCTTTGACAGGTGCCTGTATGAACTCTAGAGAGGCCACAGATGAGAGGAGTGAAGTCCCAGGGGAACCAAGGAGAAGCGGCATGAGCATGAGCACTCGAGAATGGCATGGAGGTCCAGAGGGAAGGGGGCTAGGGACAGAGAGGGCTGGTGCAAATGCCCGGAGGGGCAGGGCACCTACAGACAGGTCATTTTGCCATCCAGGGTCAGGAGACTGGCAGAGCTGCACCTCACAGAGTGTGGTACTAGAGATGGAGTCAGTGAGGAGGCAGTGAAGAAAGAGACTGGGGTGAAGACAGGGCCTGAGGGGTGCTGAGGAGGAAGCACCCCAAGGTGTACTAGGAAGGCTGGGACTTGGCATAAAGTTCTGAGGTGGAGGAGGAGTGGCACCCACTGGCCGGAGTTGGCAGTGGCGCCCTTCCCATCGGCCTGGTGGCAACCTACCAGGAAGTTCCTTGGGGACACCTGGGGTTTCCTGGGGAGACACCAGCAAGCAGTCTGCCAAGTGGGTCAAAGGAGCCGATCAAGCTGGGAGCAGGCTAAAATGCGCCCTGACATGGTGGAGCCCGGGGTCCTTGGGCGTGGGCAGAGCTGTGGGGCTGGGCTGGAACCTGGGCACACCTGTACTGCCATATGGAGCCAAGGGAGAAAGACTGCAGGGGGAGCCAGAGAGAGTGAAGGGGAGAGGAGAAGGCTCAGCAAGTGGAGTAGACACTATGGAAGTCAGGGGCCATGAAGCCAGCCAGTGCCCCTCAGCAGTGGAATGGAAGCCAAGAGTCGATTGGAGGTGGACAGGAACTGGAAGTAGACACTCTTCTTGGAAATGCAAAGAGGGCCTGAAGACAGTAGCTGGAAAGAGGCTTAAGGTCCAGGGAGAGCTTTGATTTCAAAATGGGAGCTGACAGATGCCTAGAGGTGGGAGATGCCTGAAGAGGGTGCCAAGGTCAAAGTTCAGAGGCCAGAGGGGTGATGGATGGGCTTTCTGCAAACACTAAGAAACTGGGGGACAGAGTGGTGATCTGGGGGGATCACCTCAGAAAGAGTGAAGTGAGGAGTGGAAGGATGGGACGATGGGGGACCTCTGTCCTGGCCCATATGGGGTCTCTGAGGGCAAACTGAAGAATCTGGCAAGGTAGCAAGAGGTGAGAGAGTTGTGGGGTTTGGATCAGACCATCCTGGGTCTGCACAGCACGTATTCATGGGGTGGCCCTGCCCAGAGCCCCCATGTCTCTGTTCCTTCATCTCCAGCCTCCCAACCTGACAGGAAGACAGCAACAGTCCCTGCCCCATGGGAACAAATCAAGGAGGACCTCAACGCATGCTCTTGAATAAGAATAATAAGTAGCCCAGAGCTAGTGAAGGGCTGGAGGCCGGGAAGTGACAAGGTCAAATCTATAGTTTAGAAAGACTGCGCTGGAGGAGGAGGTAGCCTTGGGGAGAAATGAAAGGTCATGCACTTCTTGAGGTATTTCTCTGAAGTCTGTGGGAAGTTTGTAGTGTCAGGTTAAAGATTTGATTGGTTCCATGTTTGGTTTTTGATCTGGCTGTTTCCTCGGGCCCTCCTGCTTCGGATATTTGGGTCTGGGCAGCTAGAGAGAAGGCCGGCACTTGTGCTAGGCAAGTGGACCTAACAGGGCTTCGAGTTGTACGTCAGTCATGAAGTAGGCTGATGGGCAAGTAAATACAGAAAACAAATAAATTACATACAGGATGGATGTGGGAGAAGGGCCAGGGTGATAGTGCTCAGAGTGAGGAACTCTGTCCCCACTGGGACAAGAATGTATGCAACCTCAGCCTGTTTCTTGGGGACAAATAGTGACACTTCACACTTAATCCATCCACACAGCCTCTGCACAGAATGATGCCGGCATGCCTTGTAGGAGACTCCCAGGCCCACAGCTGGCCCCAGGATGGAGGACAAGGTGACAAGAAGGGCCATGATGAGAGCTGGGGAGAGGGCTCAGTAGGTAAAGTGCTTGCATTGCCAGCATGGAGACCTGAGTTAGATCCTGAGTACTCACGGAGAAGCTTGAGGTGGGGGTTCTTGTCTATTCTCCCAGTGCTGGAGAGGCGGAGACAGGAGGATCCCCAGGGCCTGTGGGCTAGCTGGGCTAGCTGAATCCACCAGCGCTGGGTTTAGTTGAGAGACCCTGTCTCAAAAAAGTAAGGTGGAGCGCAACTGAAGACAGTGGCCAGAGTTGCTCCCTGGCCCCCTCATGCACACACGTATGAACATGCACAAACACATACACTTGCAAAAAATAAATTAAATTAGGGCTGGAGAGATGGCTCAGCAGTTAAGGCACTTGAAGCAAGTGCCTAAGGCCTGGGGTTCAGTTCCCCAGGGCCCACATAAACCAGACCCACAAGGTTGTGGCCCTGATGTGCTCTTGCGTTCTCTCTCTCTCTCTCTCTCTCTCTCTCTCTCTCTCTCTCTCTCTCTCTCTCTCTCTCCCCTTGAAAATGAATAAATAAAATAATTTTTAAAAATTAAATAAAAATAAAAATAAAAAAGGTCATGACATTCCCAGCAGTTGTCACTGAGTTCTTACCAGGTGCCAGACTCCTCTTCAAATGACATGACCCTCTGATGAGACAAATGCCATTAGTGGACCCACTTCACAGAGGAAGGGACTGAGGGTCAGAGAACCACATTACTCGGTCAGGACTTCGGTGTGAATTAGACCCTATGTCTTGGAAAAGATGCCCTTGCCCTTACCAGCCCAGCTCCAGGGCCCCTGTCTTAAATGAAGCACCTCCTCCATGAAGTCTTAGGGACACTGAGCTCCTCTGACTCTCTCACACACAGAAAGATCCCAGGAAGGGCTGCAGAGGGGGCTCAGTGGTGAAAGGTACTTATTTGCAAAGCCTGATGCCCCGGGTTTGATTCCCCAGAACCGAGATAAAGTCAGATGCATGCATCTGGAATTTGTTTACCGTGACAAGAGCCTCTGGCACGCCCATTTCCTCTTCTCTGCTTACAAATAAATAATTTATTTGTATTTTTAAAAATAAAAAGTGGGCTGGAGAGATGGCTCGGCGGGTAAGGCACTTGCCTCCAGTGCCTAAGGCACGGGGTTCAATTCCCCAGGACCCACATAAGCCAGACCCACAAGGTGGAGGCTCTGGTGCTCTCTGTCTCTGTCTCTGTCTCTGTCTCTGTCTCTGTGTGTGTGTGTGTATCTTTCTGCTTGAAAATGAATAAATAAAATATAAAATAAAATAAAAAGCAAGTGATCAGGAAGCAGGTGACCTCCCCTTCCAGCTCTTGGATAACTTACTGTGTGACCTTGGGCAAGAGGGTCCCCTCTCTGAACTTCGGCAGCCCCTTCTCAGTCAGATGGCTGATCTCCAGGTCTGTCTTGGAGATCCCACTGGCTCCTGGCTGTCTTTGCCCTGGCACATAGTAGGCACTCCACAGTGGCCGGAGCCCTCTTCCTAGGGCTTCCCTGTCTGGGCTGATTATCTCCATGGAATCCACGCTGTAAAAATAAACATGAACTCAAGTGGCCCCGGTCTCCGTGGCAGCCAAGGGGAAGCTCCGGTCCCCAGCCCGTGTCTGTTCTAGCCTAGAACAAAAGTTTCCCTGTGAAGTTGCCCCCTCCACCCCCATTCCCTTCTGCAACCAGCTGGAGTGGGGGTGGGGCAGGGGGCCAGGACCCAGAGTGTGAGCTCAGCTGCCTGTCAGAACCCAGCCTCCCTGCCTCCTTCAGCCCCACCCCAGCACCGGGCAGAGGCAGGCAAGGGCGCCCAGCACAGCTGGCTCTAGTGGTGGGTTTGAGGGGAAAAGAGATGGCACCCATAGTGTGCAGGAAGCCGGGTCAAAGGTGCTGCTGGGGAAGCTGCTGGGTTATTCTGGCGAGGGGTTGCCCACCAGCTAGAGGAGGGTTGGAAACCTCCCTGAGGATGTGGCAAAACTGGGGAACTCGATGCCAGAGAGAAATGGGATCAAACTCTGGCCTCCTCTTAAGTTCCTGGGACACCTTGGGCTGCTGGAGGTCCCTCTGAGCCTGTTTGTGCCTTTATGTCATAGAATGGACTGCGTGGCTCGCTGGGGCTGAGGAGCAGCGGCCCTGGGAGAGAGTCTGCCAGAAGAGGGAGCTAGGTTCAGGCTCTTGTGAGCCCAGAGCTAAGGAGCATGGAGGACCTGGGTGGGCTCCAGGTGACAGATCCAGGAGCCAGTGTGGACAAAGGTCTCCCTACAATGTGGTGCCTTCCCAGGTTTTGAGAAAGGGGACTGTGTGGGAGGTAGTCCCACTCTCTAGACCTGCCTGCCCTGTGACTGAACAGCTCTGCTTCTCCTCAAGGTCATCAGAGCACTGGAAGGTCACAGGAGGAGCGGACCTTCAGGGACAGCGGCCCAGTGGAAAAATGACAGGGGTAGGTGGCAGTCATACGGGCCAGCACCATTTCTTCCCAGGAGGCCCCTGGCATGGCTGGTGGCCATTGTGGTAAAATGTGTCTGACATTGCACTATCAGAGGACAGAGGGGTAGCTCCTGGCAACCAGGACTTGGATGACTGGTCTGAATACATTGTTCAAAAGCACTCAACTTATGGTGGGTGGCTCATTGTTAGAATATGGATATACAAGTGATTTTTGGGTTTTGGCCTTATACCTTGCAACCTTAGCAAAGTCGTTGATATTAGTTCAATGGGTTTAGGGGGTATTGTTTCATTTTATAATTTGTTATTATTTGTGAGTAGGTCTGGTGTGTATGCCATAGTATGCATGTGGAGGTCAGAAGACAACCTTGGGGTATTGTTCCTCTGCTTCCACCTTGTTTGAGATGATCACACTCGCTGGCCTGCAAGCTGCAAGCTTCTCCTGTCTCTGCCTCCAGTGTCCAGTGTGTCCTTGTGTGAATACAAGTCTCCTCACAATGTAGACCCATTGTGCCCAGCTTTACATGGACGCGGGCATCCAACTCCAGGGAAGGCTTACAGAGCAAGCACCTATAACCACTGAGCCATTTCCCCAGCCCCTGTTAATGTGTTTTCAGGCTGGCCTGAAACTATATAGCCTCACATGACCTTGAATTTATAATATCCTTTCTCCACCTCCCAAGTGTTGGGACTATAGTCATGGAATCCTGTATACATCTGGCTGATTAGTTCTTGTAGTTTTATGGGTTACATTGAAGTTTTGACATAGCATTACAAATAAACACAACTGTGGGCTGAAGAAATGGCTGAGTGGTTAAGGCTCTAGCTTGCAAAGCCTGCCAGCCAAGTTCAATTTCCCAGTACCCATAAGAAGCCAGAGGTTAAAAAAGTTTGTTTGCAGCAGCAAGAGGCCCTGATGTGCGTGTACTCATGCACAAACACACACACACACACACACACACACACACACACACGTGCGCACATAAATCAATAAAGAAAATATTTAAAAATAAATACATTTTTCTTTCAAAATAAAATTGCATCCAAAATTTACATATGGGTGACTATTTGACGCCCCCCCCCCCATGAAGTCTCTCTGGAACACCCTGAAGCAAGAAAGGAGAACTACAGAGTGAGATCCCCCAAGCAGAAAGGCTAAAGCTCAGAGCTGGCTGGCTCTGACTTGCCATCATGTGGCTTGTTGACATCAAAGTGCTGGTGATCACAGCTCCAGACATCAGAGCTGAGAAAATACCCGATTGTGACAGGGTCTGGGAACCTCACAACTGGGCTCTTCTCTGCGTGAGGACATTTAAATCCTTAGTGTTGAATGGCATACAAAAATTACTAGACTATTCATGGGAGAGATGGCTTAGCAGTTAAGGCGCTTGCCTGCAAAGCCAAACGACCCGGGTTTGATTCCCCAATACCCATGTAAAGCCAGATGCACAAAGTTTATGGAGCTCATACATCTGTATCTAGAGTTTGTTTGCAGTGTTTACAGGCCCTGGCACATTCTATCTGCCTCCCTCTCTCTGTCTCTCTCGGCTTGAAAATAAATAAATTTTTTAAAAACTGGATGATTCAATGTTCAAATTACAATGTAGGTTTCTTTTAATATTTGTATTTATTTATTTACAAACAGGAAGAGAGAGAGAATAGGCACACCAGAGCCTCCAGCCACTACAAACGGACTCCAGATGCATGTGTCACTTTGTGGGTACATGGGTACTGGGGAATTGAACTCGGGTCATTAAGCTCTGCAGGCAAGCGCCCTAACCACCGAGCCATCTCTCCACCCCAATATAAATTTTTTAAATCTTTAAACCGTAGCTTATGTGACATCCCCTTAGAAACTGGTGAGTGAGGATGGGATGCACAGGTGGAGAAGGACATCCCTCTAGTGTTTGTACAAACCTCACCCGAGGGACTGCAGACATGGCTCATCTGGTGAAAGCTCTTGCCACACAAGCACCCCAATACCTACATAAAAAGTCAGTTGTGGCCACGCATACCTGTATCCCCAGTCCTCCTGAGGTGGGGCAGAGCTAGGAGAATCACTGTGGCTTACTGGTCACCTAGTCTGACCAAAACTGGCAACTCTTAGCTCAGTGAGACTCCATGTCATGGAAGAGACAGGAGGACACTGATGTGGCCTCTGCACACACGCACATACACTGTACACGTGCCCACACGCCACACAGACACACACAAACAAAAATAATAGCTTGGGAAGCATTTGACTATGCAATAAAAACACGGACTGCCATTCATTCACTACGAATAACTGTGCTATGTGGATACAGCTTGATGATGCATTTGATTTACATTCAAGTGAGACAGTTTACAGAGCAGTATGATTCCATGTTGGTATATACATACATACACACATACATGCATACCTGCCGTGTCTGTCAGGGTTCTATAGAAGAACAGAACCAATCAAAGGAATATATGTGTGTTAGTTTACAGGGTAAGGGCTGAGCAGTCCAACAATAACTGTCTGCAGACTGGACAGGCTGAGAACCCAGTAGCTGCTCAGCCACAAGGCTGGAGGCCTCAGCAGCCCCAGTCTGACTCTGAAGGCCCAGAGGATCCCGGGAGAGCTGCTGGTCTTTTTCAGTCCACGAGGAAGGCTGAGGAAGCTGGGTTCCCGTGTTGGAGAAGGCTAGCCACAGCACGGTAGAGAGATGCACAGACCAGCGAGTAGCCCGGGCAGCCAGGCAAAAGGCTCGATGCACTCTTGAAGCTTCTTCATATTTAGTCCACCATCGAAATGGTCACCCACTCAGTAGTGGTGGGGGAGGTCTTCCACCTCCATCAATCCTTCCTGGAAACATCCTGACAGAAAGCATGCTTCTTACTTGATTCCTAATCGGATCAAATTGAAACAGAATTGAACTGTCACCCAAATCAATGAAATAATGCTCTATTACAGACGTTTATGTATGTGTGTGTGAAAATATCTGAAAGAAAAATATTTCAAAATACCTCTAAAAGGTGAGGCTAAAAATAATTTGCATTCTCTCCTTTCTCTGTTATACTGCACTTTACCATTTATCTATAATTAAATATGTAACAATATAAATACCACTTATTAAGCATGTGTCAAACACCGTATCAAGGCCTTCCTTGCCCTCATAACCACTGCCATAGGAAAGACAAGTCTGGAGAGCTTTCTAAGGACTGGCTTGGGTCACATGACCACCAATGGGCCAATCTCCATGCCCCACTGATACCCTGGCATATGCTTTACTCAAGGAGACAGGGGATGAACTCATGCTGAGGAGTTCTGAAGAACTGATTCTCCCAAAGGGAAGACAGCATCAGAGTTAGGGGTGCTGGGTGCGGTTCAAAACAAAGCCATCCACCACCATGTGATTTGCAGCTCACTGGAGGGGAAGCTGGAGTTAGAGACGGGAAATAGTTGGTCCAATCATCTGCAAATCAAAGGCAGATCAATTGTAAAGAGGTGGGTGTGAACTCCAAGGACCACTAACTTAGTGACCACAGATGCTGCTTCCCTGAGTCCAGGGTTTTGACTCACCCTGACTCGCTGTTAATAGGCTGGTGTGGGCTGGAGAGGTAGCTCAGGGGGTGGGGTGCCTGTCTAGCAGACACAAAGCCCTGAGTTCCATCCCCAGAACCTCCGAAAGCAGGAATGGTGGTACATGCCTGGGATCCCAGCACTTGGGAGATAGAGGCAGGAGGATCAGAAGTTCAAGGTCGTTCACAGCTTCATAAAGTGTTCGAGGCCAGCCTGGTATACCTGAGACCTTGTTTCAAAAGGGGTTAGGGGTTGGGTGTGGGGAGGGGGGCTCTTGTGCTCAATTGCTTAAGAAGCAGTGAGGTCAGGGCCTGTCTGAAACACCCTGGCCATTGCCTGTAGCCCAAGGGTGGCATTTCACCAGAGGACTCCGTAAGGCCAGGATTCCCCATCCATCGAGACAAACTACCAGGATACACCAGCAAAGGGGCAGTGCACCTGGGAGGTGTGGTGCAGCCCCAACATACTGTCTAATTAGAATGACCATTTACTGGGGTCTTTTCACGAGTGGGTCACTGAGCTATGGATTCCTTCCCCTGCCTGGGGAGGAGGTACAGTTGCTGTCCTGCGTTTGGAGATGGGGAACCAAAGCACAGACAGGTGAAGTTGCTTGCCACGGTCTCAATAGAGCAGGGTTCACGTTGAGAGCCTTTAACCACTCATCATCATGTCTGTCAGAAGGGAATCCCAGTGCCACCAGCAGAGACCAGGACTACAGAGAGAGCATGTGCTGGAAATGCAACCCGTGTTGAGGGCTAAGCAGGCTGGCGCCTCTGGCTCAAGTCCTTGCTGCACTTTCCAGGCGTTCCTGGGAAGGACTGTGCGATTGTGGCTGAGAACAGTGAGAAGGCTCCAAGCTTCTCTGTGTTCTTCCTGCACTGATTCAGCCTTCGTCGGGAGTTCATAGTCATTCGTCAGTGAAGGATGTCATCCCTGCTGGAAATAAATCCAGCCCCTAAGAAGGCAGTGAAACGTAAAGGGGTGCTCAATCAGGAAAATGGTCATGAAAGACTGTTAGAGGCGTTCTTAAAAATGCAAATCACAGTGTGCATGTGTGTTTGAGTCAAATGTCTTTTTAAAGACTATCTATATATAGGGAAGACCCAAGAAATAAACAAAAAGATGAACTCTGGGAACTGGTATCATGGTTATTTTTATGTTCTCATTTTTTCTATGCCCCAAATATTCTATACTGAAGTACATTGTGTTCATAACATTTTTAAAATATTTATTTGCAAGCAGAAGGAGATAAAAGAGAGACAGACAGAGAGAATGGGCACACCAGGGCCTCCAGCCACTGCAAACAGACTCCAGAGGCATGTGCCACTTTGTGCATCTGGCTTTACATGGGTACTGAGGAATCAAATCCAGGTCATTAGGCTTTACAGGCAAGTGCCTTAACTGCAGAGCCATCTCTCCAGCCAATGTTCATAATCTTAAAGTTATTGCATTTTTAAATTTTCTTTGCTTGTGTGTATAATATGGTGTGTGGTGTATGCACATGCATGTGCCCTTGTGGTACCCCATACACTTGCCTGTGATGGTTGGAGAGGAAAGTTGGGTGTCCTGCGCCATTGCTGGTGCACCTGGTCTTCATTGATTGACTGATTGATTGATTGATTTTATTAATTCTTGGAGCTTGTGGGGCTCCAAGGATTCTCAGGTCTCTGCTCCCCTGTGGAGCTGGGGTTACAGGTGCGCATGACCACACCCAGCTGTGTTACGTGGAATCTGGAGACTTGAACTCAGTCTCAGGCCCCGTCAGGCCCTCATGCTTGTGCAAGAAGTGCTCCTAACCACTGAGCCATCTCTCTAGACCAATATTATTAAATATTTTACAAAGTGTAAGGAGCAAAGGCCCTCAGTAGCGACCTTGAACTTTGTTTTTCTTTTAACTTTTCTTATGCACTTATATAAATATTTATCATTCAACAAACATCCACTGTTTGTGCTGGGCTGAGCTTGTGAACAGAGTGGACTAGAAGCAAGTTCCTATGAGGAGCTATTGGTGCAGGGGACGGACGGACAGACAGTCCTATATTCTCATCAGCCGCTCAGATATGGTGAACGGCTAGATAGGAGATGGGACCCTGACTGGGTGGTCATCTCTGGACCCCACTCAGAGTTATGTACTCCAGGAATACTTAGGAGCACGATGGTAGCGTTGAGACACAGGTTCAAATCCTAGCTTATTGATTTCCACTTCCCTCTTCTGGAGAAGGTGGAGAGGCTCCAATGCTAATTAGTATATCGACTATCCTTTACGTGGTGCCTGGAAAGCTTACTAGGTTCTCCACTCCGCAAACATCTGGATTAGAAGGAAACTGGCTCCATCATTTGGAGAGAGTATGCAGGTTACACTCATGCTTATCTAAGAGTGCTAAGGCATTTATTACCCTTTAAAGTGGAATACAAACCAAAAATAATAACCTTGAAGGAGAAGAAGGGACAAGGAGCAGAAGGGCAGAGATGGCACATTGTTCTTGATTTTAGGCCTGACTTGGAACCTAACCAGGTATGTATCTTACATATAAAAATATAACATGTTCGAAAATAAGTTCCACATGTCAAAACTAAAACAAAAAATATTTAAAACAGCAGGTAGGACTGGGGATCTAGCTAGTTGGTAGAGTGCTTGCTTCCTGTGGTGGTTAATCTCTGGTTGTCAGCTTGACGGAGGACACAAATCTCTGGGCGTGTCTGTAGGGATTTTCTAGATCAAGAGAGCAGGTTAATTGAAGGTGGTCATTACCTTCAGCTATTGCTGGCACCAAACACTCAACCCAGCTTAGGGGAGGAAAGGGTTTGTTCTGGCTTTCAGTCTTCAGGGAAAGCTTCGTCATGGCAGGAAAGGGTGGTAGAACTGGGCGTGAAATCATGTCTTGCTGTGCACAGCAGAGGGCAGGAAGCAGCAAGAGAATGAGCTGTCTAGAACACCCCTAAGCCCACCCCAGCAACACAACTCCTCCAGCAAGGCTCTGACATCGAGGGACCAAGTATTCAAAACACACGAGGGCCTAACTGTGAGCAGCACCAGCCCATGGGCTGGGGGCCTGGACTGGATGAAGAGAAGAAAGCAAGCTGAGCAGCGACATGACTCACTCTCTGTTCCTGACTGTGGATGCAATGTGACCAGGTAGCTTCCTGTCACCATGCTCTCTCTGCCATGATGGAAGGCACCTCCTGGAGCGATGAGCTGAAATAAACCCTCCCTTCCTGTAAGCTGCTTCTCATCAGGTATTTGGACACAGCCACAAGCTTAAGGCAAGTTGGTGACACAGCCCTGTAGTTACTCTAAGTGACTAAGGCACTGGAATTCTGACTGTCCAGCTCTAACAAGATATACCCTAAAGCAAAGCAAAAACCAACATATAAACTGCAAAATGGTGAGCTGTGGTCTGAGTATCTGTGTCTGTCCCACTGAGTTTCAGATTAGTCAGGCACTGTGACTCACACCTATAATAGCAGGACTACTTCAAGTCTGAGTCCTGCATGGGCCACATAGTGAGACCCTGTCTCAAAAGGAAAAAAAAAACAAATTCAAGGGCTGGGGAGATGGTTTAGTGGTCAAAGGGAGAGAGGAGAGAGGGAAAGAGGAAGGGAGGGAAGAAGGAGGAGGGAAAGAGGGAGAGAAAGAGGGTGGGAGGGAAGAAGGGGAGAGGCTTGGTTTATTTCAGTTTACTTACAGTTTCAGGATTCGGCCCATCCTGATGGGAAAGCACAGAGCAGGAGCTTAGGCAGCAGGTCACATGACTCCCACAGTCAGGAAGCAGAGGGTAAGGAATGCCAGTGCTCAGCTGGCTTTCCCCTTTATCCATCCAGGAAGGACCCCAGTCCTCTCACAGGCCCGTTTCCTGGGTGATTCTAGGCTCTGGCAAGATGACAATCAATATAAACCACATTAGGTCATGAGAGGTCCTCCTTCATGCATGGGGTTAGTAAAGAAGTCCTGGGGAGCCTGCTCGGCCCTCTTCCTTTCCATCCTGGGAGGACGCAGCTCAAGGACCTATCTGTCCAGAGGAATGAGCCCTCACAACACTCAACAATGCCATGTCTCTGTCTGCAACTTCCCACCTCCACAGCCATGCACAGTGAACTTCAGTTGTTTATAAATGAGCCAGGCTAAGGCAGTGGTACGGCATGATCTCATTGTCCTGTGTGCTTCATGGTGGGTTGTTTGAACTGGGAACTAAAAAACAGATATTTCTTGTGAGGGAAAGATATCCAGATGTAAGAAAGAAAAAGCCAGGTAAAGTATTCCAGGCCAGCTGGGCACCTGGAATCCCAGCACTGGGGAGACTGAAGCAGAACTACTTCCAGATGGACGCCAGCCTGGACAACAGAGAAAGACTATCTCACAGCAAACAGCAAAACCTCACTGTGGGGCTGGAAAGATGGCTTTGAAGTTAAAGGTGTTTGCCCAGGTTCGATTCCCCAGCACCCATGTAAAGCCAGGTGCACAAAGTAGCACATGTATCTGGAGTTCATGTGCAGCAGTGAGAGGCCCTGGCATGCCCATACACACTCTCTCTTTCATAAATAAAATATTTTTAAAAACAAATCAAAACTAACACTATTTTTAGCAGTTTTAAATTTATGAAAAATTTGAGCAGAAAGTACAAGTTTCCATGCATCCCTTCACTTCTGGTCCTTTCCTTTCCCCATTGCTAACATAGGGTATAGATGGAATACATCTGTTATCGTATACAAACCAGCATTGATACCTTCATTATTAACCAAAGTTCAAATTTACCTTGAGGCTCACTCTTAGTGTCAATTCTGTGGAGTTTTTGCAGGCAAATGTCTTAACCCCTAAGCCATCTCTCCAGCCCCTTATGTGGGGTTTTTGAAGACATTATTGATTGTATTAATTGATTGATGTGTGTGTGTGTGTGTGTTTGTGTGCATGTGTGTACCAGGGTCTCTTGCCACTGCAAATGTGTGTGTGTGTGTGTGTGTGTGTGTGTGTGTGTATTCATGTGCATGTGTGTACCAGGGTCTCTTGCCACTGCAAAAAAAATGACTATCAGGCTTTATTTGGGTGATGGGGAATTGAACCCATTCTGGTAGGCTTTGTAAACAAGTGCCTTTGACTGCTGAGCCTCCTCCCCCAACCCCATTCTGTAGGCTTATTTCTTTATTTATTGGTTTTTCAAGGTAAGGTTTTGCACTAGCCTAGGCTGTCCTGGGGTTTTGTTTTTTTGTTTTTTTGTTTTTCCAGGTAGGGTCTCACTCTTGCCCAGGCCGACCTGGAATTCACTATGTAGTCTCAGGGTGGCCTCGAACTCATGGTGATCCTCCTACCTCTGCCTCCCGAGTGCTGGGATTAAAGGTGTGTGCCACCACGCCCGGCATTTGACCTGGGGTTTTGACAACTGTGTAATGAATGACACACATGCGCTGTGACACACTAAACCCAAGATTTGCAAAGAGGATTCCAAGACCCGGTACATTCCAAATGCCTAAAACTCTAGCTTGTACTAAACCCTATTCATTTTTTCTATACATATGTATTTGTGATGAAATTTAATTTACAAATTACGTATAAAAAGAAATAACTAATAATTAAGTAGAAAAATTATAGATTAGGGATGTGGCTCAGTTGGTAGAGAGCTAGTATGCTCAAAGCCCTGGGTTCAACCCCCAGCACCATATAAACTGGGTGTAGTGATGCATACCTGTAACCTCAGCACTCCCAGAAGGTGGAGGCGGAAAGGTCAGAAGTTGAAGGTCACCTTTAGCTACATGTGGAGTTCAAAGCCAGCCTGGGATACACGAGACCCTGTCTCAAAAAAAAAAAAAAAACTAAATAAAGAGATAGAAATATTATAACTATAGGGGCTGGAGAAATGGCTCAATGGTTAAAGGTGCTTGCTAGAAAAGTCTGACTGCCTGGGTTTGATTCCCCAGTACCCAAGTCAACCAGCTGCACAAGTGGTCCATGTATCTAGAGTTGGTTTGCAGTGGCAGGAGGTTCTGGCACATCCATATGTTCTCTCTCTCTCTCTCTCTCTCTCTCTCTCATCTATCTCTCTCTCCATATATATATATATATACATATATATATATACATACTTCAAATAGATAATTTTTTAAAAAGAAAAATTAGCCAGGTATTGTGATGCATGCCTTTAATCCCAGCACCTGGGAGGCAGAGGTAAGAGGATCACTGTGAGTTGAAGGCCACCCTGAGACTACATAGTGAATTCCAGGTCAGCCTGGACTAGAGTGAGACCCTATCTCAAAAAAAAATAAAAATAAAAATAAGAAAGAAGGAAAGAAAGAAGGAAGGAAGCAAGGAAGGAAGGGAGAGAGAGAGAGAGAAAGAAAGAAAGAAAGAAAGAAAGAGAGAGAGAGAGAGAGAGAGAGAGAGAGAAAGAAAGAGAGAGAGAGAGAGAGAAAGAAAGAAAGAAAGAAAGAAAGAAAGAAAGAAAGAAAGAAAGAAAGAAAGAAAGAAAGAAAGAAAGAAAGAAAGATGATAACAGACTGCAATAGATGTGGAGATGGTCTCCTGAAGTACCTCTGCTGTCCTTGTGATGACGTGGGTGACTCAATGAGGTGACAGGATGAGGTGAAATGAGGTGAATGATGTTGTGACAGTTCAGCAGCCAGAAACAGTGACTGCAGATACTCATAATTCCAGCACTGGGAGACAGAGGCAGGAGGGTTGGGAGTTTCCAGCCAGCCTATGTAGTAAGAGCCTGTTTGAAAATAAAATAAATTAAATACTGGAATACTCCAACAGTCCCATCGGACAACTAAGGTGGTGACTTAGAGGTCCACAGGCAAGCAACATACAGAGCTACAGAGCATGGAGTCACACCCCAGGAGGGACAAAGAGGGTCAGTGTGACACCATTGTTCTATTCAGAATGATATACAATTAAACACTTATGAATTATTTGTTTGGAGAATTTTCCATTTAACATTTTTTAAGCAACAGTTGACCACGAGTAACGAAACAGGGTCTAGAGGGACTGTCAGAATGTCCCACAGAATGGTGTCCCTGCTCTGAGAATCTCCTGTGTTCCTCCAACACCTAACAGCCACTGCTGCTTCTACCTTCCCCATGGTTTTGCCTTTTCTAGAATGTCATATACTTAAGACTCATGAGGACGGGCTTCTTTTGCCTAGCAATATGCACTGAAGATCTCTTATTTTTAATGTCTAAGTAATATTCCACTGAATGGATATACCACAGTGTGTGATCCTATCCCCCCCATTGAAGGACATCAGGATTGCTTCCAAGATTTGGCAATCATGACTCATGCTATATTTTTTTCTTTTAAAACAATCTATTTTCTAAGATGGTGAGATGGCTTAGCCATTAGAGGAACTTTCTTGCAAAGCCTGCTGGCTCAGGTTTGGTTCCCAGTACACACATAAAGCCAGATGTATAAGGTGGCATGTGCAACTGGAGTTCCTTTGCAAGAGTCCCTGGCATGCTCTCTCTCTCTCTCTCTCTCTCTCTCTCTCTCTCTCTCTCTCTCTCTCTCTCTCTCTCTCTCTCAGCAGCCTAATGAGTGCTGCTTTACACCTAGATTGTGATCTCTAGTAGCACCCTTAAAGAAACCAGGAAAATGCTGATTTCAGGTCTGGGGCAGTAACTTCACCAACTTTGGTTGGGAACAGTCTGCTATTCCTGAAAGAGAATAATAGTAAAGCCTACTAGGACCCAAGACTTCAGGAGTCAACCAAAGAGGGCCCCGCTGGCAGAATCACATAGAAACATAATGGGAACTGGCTGGGATTGAAAATATCAAATACCATTAGATCCTTAGATTCACCAGGGTTGAGGGCATTGGTAGAGAGCTTGCCTAGCATGCCTAACACCTTAGATTCCATCCCCAGCACCCACAATAATCCTCCAAGTATGAGGAAACCAACTTGTGATTTAAGAACTGTTAAAGAATCTAGTCTACCAGGCATGGTGGTAAAAAACAGCCCTTAGAAGGGTGAGGCAGGGGGATTGCCATGAGTTCAAGGCCCAAACTGAGATACAGAATATACAGAGTTGAGTAGTCCTTGTCTCAAAAGAACAAAACAAAACAGAATCAAGTTTTAGCCAGGTCTGCTGACACACCAGCCCAGCTACTCAGGAGGCTGAGGCAGGAGGATCCCAAGTTAAGCCTACCTGGGCTACAGAGCTAATTCAAGGCCAATCTGAGCAATGTCACAAAGCATGTCTCAAAATTAAAATTAAATTTCAAAAAGGGCTGCAGATGAGGATATAGTCAGTGGCAAAGCACTTGCCTAACATGTGTGAGGCCATGAGTTCAATTTATAGTATCAAAAAAAAAGTCAACTCAACCCTTGCTTGATCTATATTGAATGAGATCATACTGTACACAGAGCGTCTAAAGAGCTAATGAGACATGGCCCTTTCCCCCCAACCAGCTTCTAAACAAAGAGAGAAGACAGACCTAGAGTAACATCTCTTAATGAAATAAGGAGCCTAAGCAATGAACATCCAGCCCTAACTTCACCCGCACAAAGAGAGACTGCAGACAGGATGCACTCCCCATGGAAGGATGCTGCCAGGCATTCAACCTGAATGTGATCAAGTCTCTAGATCTGATTACAGGAAGTCCAGAGGACAGAGGAGCATGTCCAAGGACCCCACAGGAATATAAGCAAGAGATCCAGATGGGGACACTGGAGGACAAACAATCTAGTTTCTTCTACAAATAAATGACAAGGGCAGAGGAGCAGGGAGAGACAGACAGACAGAGACAGAGTGAGAAGCTGTGGCTTCAAGGACACACCTGAGAAATATTTCTGGACCTTTGTATAAGATGTGGAAAACATGAGACAATCATGGAAATACGGGTAGGCTGGGTTTGGGTGATAATTTCTCTAGGTTATGAGAGTAATTTAGATTGTCAATTTGATTGGAACAATAAACACCTAGGGTCTTAATGAGGCACACCTCTGGGTCCATCCTTAACCATGGTTCCAGAGAGGTTTATCTGAGGAGGCAAGACCCATACTGGATGTGGGGGGCACCATCCCACAGGCTGGGGACTTAACTTAAGGTGAATAAAAACAGGAAAAGGAGCCAGGCATGGGAGGCAGAGGCAGGAGGACCGCTGTGAGTTCGAGGCGAGCCTGGGACTACAGAGTAAATTCCATGTCAGCCTGAGCTACAGGAGACCCTACTTTGGGGGGAGGGAGCAGAAAGTGAGCTGAGCAGCAGCACTCATCTCTCTGTCCTTCCTGACAGAGGACTCAGTGTGACCGGCTGCCTCCCAATCCTGCCACCTTGTTGTCCCCGACATGGACTAGCTCACCAAGCTGTGAGCCAAGATAAACCCTTCCTTCCTCAAGTTGCTTTTGTTGGATATTTTATCATATAGCAGCAGAAAATGGCTTAGTACAAAGGTACTGTGGTTAATTTTTTTTAATTCCTTTATCTTTTAAAAATATATGTGAAGGGGCTGGAGAGAAATGGCTCAGTAGTTTAAAAAGTTAGCTTGCAAAGCCTAATGGCCTGGGTTTAATTCCCCAGTACCCATGTCAAGTTAGATGCACAAACTGGTAACTGGTGCATGTATCTGGAGTTCATTTACAGTGGCAGGACGTCCTGGCGCACCCATTCTCTCTCTCTCTCTCTCTCTCTCTCTCTCTCTCTCTCTCTCTCTCTCTCTCATATTAAATATGTATACACATATATGGATGTCATGGTATATACCTGTAATTCTAGCATATGGAAGGCTGAGACAGAAGGATTGCTGTATGGGGCTAGCTTTGGCTGCATAGTGAGTTCAAATCCAACCTGGGCTATATAGCAAAACCCCACCCTCACCCTTAAAATAAACAGGGCTCATTTTGTTAATCCAAGTACTTGAGTAGAGGCTGAGGTAGGAGGATCATCTTGAGTTTAAGGCCAGTCTTGGGTATAGAGTGAGTTCCAGGTCAGCCTGGGCTAGAGTGATGCCCTGTTTCAAAAAACTACAACCAAAACCAAAACATAGATAGATGATAGATAGATAGATAGATAGATAGATAGATAGATAGATAGATAGATAGATAGATGATAGATTGATGATAGAGAGAGAGAGACAGATGATAGACAGATGACAGATAAATTGATAGATAGATTACACAAAGCAGAATAGTTATGGTTGAGATGCTACAGTGCTGGGATTTGCACACACACACACACACACACACACACACACACAGAGTAAATTAATTCAAATTGGGTTGGGATACAAGTGAAACAAGATTACTGTGTGTTTTAACTGCTGAACCTGTGTAATAAATACATTATTCTTTCATATATATTTTTTTGAAATTTTCTATAATATAAAAAGTTACCTGACATGGTGATGTACACTTTTAATCCCAGCACCTGAGAAGCTGAGGCAGGAGGATTCCTGGGCGGGCAACATGAGATCACCAAGAAAAGGCAGAGCCCATTGAGGGTCTCTAGGGCTTCCCATATTTTTGTCACCCTTGGTATAAAGAATGGTGTCTCTTCCCACACCCCTTCTGTCTCAGAAGTGTCTGTGGGGAGGATGGTAAAGTGTCTGTGCAGAGAGCGACCCCAGCAGGGATAGGGAGGGACCACCTTGACGGCCCTCTGCATCAGCTTGTCTCTGGACCTCCAGCCATCGGGCAGAGGGCACCCAGCAGGTTGGAGTCATAGCCCTGCAGACATCCAGGCAGGCACCAAGCAAAGCTGCCCACCCGGATGCTTCCCCTGGGCAGGGGCAGTGCTGGGAAGCCCACAGAAGGCAAAAGTCAAGGTGTCAGCAGAATGATGTGGGGAGTGCCAGCGGGGCTCTGAGAGACAGGGGCTCAAATCCCAGGGCTACCAGTCTGTCCTTGTGGGGTGTGTGTCTGTGCTCTCTGGAGCCTGAGCCTATTGGGGGGGGGGAGTGACAGGACTGAGGACGTTGTCCAGTGCTGGCCTCCATGTAGGCTGTAGTGAGGTGACACGAGAGGATGTCCTGCTACTGCTGCTGCTGGTGGCATCAGATAGCCTAAATATGCATTTTTCAGTCCCTTCCCCCACAAGGCATCACTCCTTCCCCATCATTCCAGGGTTTCTCCCAAGGATGCAGGGGACCAACTGAGAGATGGTAAAAGAGATATAGAGCCCCCTCGCACCATGAAGGAGAAACACAGGTTGTTGAGAACACAGGCTAGGCAGCCCAACCTGGTCCAGAACTAAAGGAAGGCTTCCAGGAGGAGGTGACATTTCCATGGAGATTCAAAGGATGCTTGAGAGTGAGCTAGGCAGAAGAAGGGGAGGGAGTCTGGCAGGCAGAGGCAGCCTGCTGAGCAGCTGAAATGAGGCCACTGGGCTTGGCCAGGCAGAGCATGCAGAGAGCAAAGAGGAGGGAAGCAGAGACCAGGCCAGCAGAGGCCATCCGAAGGGTTCTGGACTTGGAGGCTTTCCCTGGGTTTGTAAAAGCCTGAGTTGACAAGCTCTTGCAGGGAGGGAAACGGGGGCAGATTGGGCTGGAGCAGAGGTCGAGGCCAGTTTGGATGCATAAATAGAATTTTCTGGCCTTTTTCTACACACTGGGAATAGTTGCAGGGCCATGGACATATCCAGCACACCCCTCTCTAAGGCTGCCTGGCACCATGGGTGTCAGTGTAGGGACAGATCTTGAGCAAGGCCTTTCAGCCTGTGAGCCTCACCTTCTTTACCTGTGTAATGGGTATCCATGCCGCTAGCTCACAAGCTCACGAATTCTGTCACAGGCTTCACCAGGCAGTACAGCAAGCCACCCAGAGAGCTAAACAATAGAAACAACAATGGCACTATTTTGCCTGTTGGGACAAACACTGTGAAGCCCTGGGCCTGGGATGTGGACTTTTGTGCAAATACATGCATCATGCATTCACAAGAGCCCCTCCCTCCATGGAGGGTCCAGAGGGGTTGCTTAGGGGACGCATTCCAGAAAGAATAACTCCGTGTAACATGAAACCCTGACTCTGGAAACACAACCTCTATGGGAAATTGGAGGATAAGGCTTGCTCTGCGACTGCTCAGTCGCCTCCCATACAAAAGGGATATTGAAACCCAAGAGCCTGTCACTTGGCCTCTGGCCTATGGTCTCACCCCTCAGTGTGGCCAAAGATATCTTCCTAAGCATATTGACCGTGACACTGCTGGTTAAGTCCTCCAAGCCCACTTGCTTCAGGCACAAGTCCACACTCCCGTCCAGGCCGATGTAAATCACACAGGAGTATTGCTGTGACCAGCCACACAAACTTCTTGTGGCCCAAATAATTTCTTGCTTTATGACCTTTGCACATCCAATGAACCCCCTGACTCCTCTTCCAGATTCAAAAGACCACAGATCTTAATAAACTCCCCAATAGTGCAAAGTGGTAAAATCACGCCCACTATCCAGATAAGAAAACTGAGGCCAGGAGAACTACCAAGTGGCTCTTGTAACTCGGCCTCCAGCCAGGCCTGCCAGACTCCAAGCATCCAAGAGGAAGTGCCTGTCCATACCTTCAGGCACAACAAGTGAGTGGGAGTGGTTCAAAAACACAGCCAAGGCATCAAGGACAAGGGTTGAGAGTACATCTGAACCCCAGCTCAGGCACTCAGAAATTGGTGGTCTAAAGCAGGACATTGGGTCTCTCTGGACCTCAGTGTCCTCGTCTGTAAGGTGGGACAGTATAGTACTGTTCCCCTCAGGGGCATATGGTATCAGGAATGTATCTGTGAGGTGCTGGCATGGCCTGGGCTCTCGGTGAATGGCATGATGCCACCCACCTGGGATATATCTGGGGAAGCTGCACCAGACCAGCCCAAACCAGCCCAGACCAGACTTCTTCCACAGGAGGTTAGGCAGCCAGGGCCTGGGAACTATCTCTGTCTTGTTTGCTGTTTGGGCTTTTGTATTTCCCAGCGTTTCCTTTGGAAAAAATCCAGCTTCCTCCCTGCTGGAAGGAGGCAGGAGGGGACTGTTCACGCCTTGGCCTGGATGCCCATGGGAGCCATACAGAGAGGTGACAAAAGCCTGGGGTTTGGAGTTAAGCCAACTGGGTTTGGATCCAGAATCTGACCCTTTCAATGCTGTGTGACCCCAGGTGAGTTACTTCACCTCTCTGAGTTGCTGCTTTCCTCACCTGTTACAAGGTCTCATGGTGTCTACCTCAGTGGGTACTAGATGCTATTGGAGGGGCTGAGTAAAGATCCTGGACACACTTCCCTAGAAAAGCAGCCCCTGACAGAGCAAGAGTCTCACCTGAATATCAAGGAGAGAAAGAAAAACCAGCTGTTCCTGAAAAATCTTACGGTTAAAGTACAAGAAGGAGCTGGGTGCACACCTTTAATCCCAGCACTAGAGAGGCAGAGATAGGAGGATTGCCGTGAGTTCAAGGTCACCCTGAGACCACATATTGAATTCCAGGTCAGTAGGCTACAGTGAGACCCTACCTCAAAAAAAATAATTTTTTTTCAAAAACACAAGGTGGAATATGTACTCTCTGATTCCATCCACATGAAACTCAAATGGGCTGGGAAGATGGCTCCCTGGGTAAGGATGTGTTTGGATTCCTAGCCCCCACATAAATGCTGAGCCTGTTGGTGTTCACCTGTAATCCCAGCACTGGGGAGATGGAGACAGGAGGATTCTGGGGACTATCTGGCTAGCCAAATCAGTGAGCTCTGGGTTCCAAGAGACCTAGCTCATAAAAATCAGGAGGAGAAGCAATAGAAGGAGACACTTTATATCAGCCTCTGGCCTTCACATGCACACCTAAACATATGCTCCCAAACACGTATGAATATGAGGGCACACGCAACCACAATATACACATATAAACATGCAAAAATTCCCTCAAAATCAGCCAAACTACACATAGATTGCTAGAGAACAAGAGTGGCTTCCTGGGAGGAGAGGGTGGTGTTGGAGAAGCCAGCAGGACTCTGGGAAACCAGATGCTTTTTCTCTCTTAATCTGGTGGCATGGGCGTGTCCCCTTTACAAATGCATGCTTCTGCGTCTTTCTGTATGCATGTTATATTTCAATAAAAGTGCTAAAGTGATTTGAAAGCAGATATGTCGGGCTGAGAAGAGAGAGCCAGTGTGGGCTCCACTGAACCCACCTAAGTCAGGCCCTGGACTAGCTGCTTGCACTTAAGGGTCAGAGGAGATGAGCAGGACTCCTGAGAGAGCTGGGCAGCAGGCATGCCTCTCCCCAACACTGCTCGCAGCCAGCTGTGCTGAGTGCACACTGAGCAGAGCGGCAGTCATACTCTGCCACTTAGGCCCTGACTTGACTCCTTCTCCCCTTAAACTCAACCTATTTTATTATTCACTTGACTTGGCCAAAAATACCCTGAGGATGGTAATGAAGAATCAATCCTGTTTTCAAAAAGGTCTTTCTAGAATCCGATGTCACCAAGCCCATCAATTAAGCCTGAACATCGCAAACCATATACCCAAAAGCAGCAGCCTCCACTGGCAGCGGTGGGTCCACCTCAGCTCTACTCCTTGGCAGGATGCCTAGGTCATGATCTTTTTTTTTTTTCTTTTCACTCTCCTTCTTTTCTTTTCTAAGGGCCAACCGAAGAAGCACGCACCTCCAACATTGAGCGGCACAGCCAAGACAAATGCACATCAGCTGCATGTATCTGCACAGACACTCATAAAAACTTTACTAGACACCAAATAATTACAGGAAGGGGCGAACCTCCAACTCGCCTGAGCCGCAGCGTTTTGAAGTGGAATTAAGATAAAGATCAAATAAGACAGGCACCGCCCCAGCTCACACCCAGCCCCCCTTCTCCAGCCATGGACCCTTGGGGTGAAGACCAATGAACTCTCTGGCTTCTTGTGCATTTGTATCCAATTCGTATAAAATGCCTTCTGCTTGTTGTTCTTAGGGTTCTAATGGGTCTTTTATGGCTCCAAATACAGTACTTGGCATTCTCTTTGTTCTTGCTTCCATCCTGGGTTGGGGATCTCTTCGTTCTAGAGGTGGGTGCTGAAATCAACCAGCTCATCCATTTGGCAAGAAACGGAGAGATTCTGGAGAGAGTGCCTGGTAGGAATAAGTGGAAGAGACACCTCGGTAGTCCCTTGCAGTGCATCTAAGCCTTCACTTCGGTGTTTTGTGAGAGTCTGCTCTCAGCCTCCAAGATGCGGAGGGCTGGTGGAAAAGGTTGAGCTGTTTGGTGTGGGCAACAAGGAACTGCCCAGGGTGTCTCCTATACCCAGCCTACAGCAGCCTGTACCTGAACTTCACCTGCCCTGGAGGGAAGGAATGAAGGTGGCTGAGCTCCAGGTGGGTCTATTTTCCCCCTGGCCCTAACTGGTAGCTGGGCCCCTCTTCCATCGGATTTACTCACCAGATACTTAAGTTGAGAGCCTTACTGTGAGCTGGGCATATGGATAGTAGGTCCATGCCCCCCTTTCAGTGACCCTTCGTTAGGCCCATTTCACAGACAGGGGTATTGAGGCACAGAGATGGGGGACTTCCCTGAGGACTCTTAGCCAGACTGAAGCCCAGTGGAGAGGGCTCCCTGAACCCTGCTCTTCACTCCTCCTCACAGCTCGGCCACTGAGTAGTGTGGCTACCCACACTAAGACTTGGTCTCTTCTTTGTGACCTTCCTGAGGGCCTCCAGACCCGAGGGAGCCTGATTTTCTAACACGGGGAGGAATCCCCTTTCTAGTGACTTAGATCTTGTGCTCAAAGTCAAGAGTCTGTGGCCAGAGGGAGGAGGGACACTGAGAGACTTGACTGGAGATTTCTTACCCTCACGGGGCACAAACACCGGCCTCCAAGCTCACAGGGCTCCCCAGGAAACCCATCAGCCTCAAATATCCCTGAGAGGATTAAGAGAAGAGCCCCAATCACTCTTCTCTGGGGGCCTCCACCTGAGTTCAATGTCATACCGGCTCTTTCAAAGGCGCAGAATGACCCCAGACGCTTTCCCTGAGCTGTGGGAAAGCGACCTTGTCTTTTGACCCACAGGTCCGGGTCAAGTCCAACAGGGATCCTCAGAGGGGTGTATGGTTGCTCCCAGGGCTAGAGCTTATCGGCGTCCTTCTTCTCTTCCGGGTTCTGGATGGTTCTCCAGCACCCAGGACCGTGCGCGCGCGGGGGCCGAGTGCGGGGAAAGCAGCTCCCAACCTAGTCCACAGCGTGGCCGACGTTCTCGGATCTTAAGGTCCCAAAGACTCCGGTGGCTTCTTCTCTGGATGCGTGAGGCGGACCTGGGTGTTCAGCAGCCCCTGGCTTGGCTCTCGCGGCCGAGCGGAGTGGCCGTTGAGCGCAGCTCCTGGTCGGCAGTGTCCCGCGCTCCATTCCAGCTGGGATCGAGTCTCTCCAGCTAGGAAGGGGTGGGATGAGGCTGTTGAGCTAGGAGGGTCCCCTCACTCTGGCTCTAGTAAGAAGTGCAAAACCCCTGGGGTTCCAAGGTGGCAAAGTCCTACCCGCTAGCTAGCTCGTAGGAGGCGGGTCGTGCTGCGTAGAGAGTGCGAGGCCCTAGGAAGATGTTGGGGAGGCTGGGCAAGGCTCCGGAGATGCCCCGCGGCAGGACCAGCAACAGTCCAGACCTCGGCAGGTTCGCTTCTCGCAAGCGAATGCAAGCCGCCTGCGCCTTTGCTTCGGAGCAGACAAATCCCAAAGCCGGAGGACATCCCGCGTTGGACGGCGCGCGGGTGCCAGCGGCCGCCTGCGTCGTGGGTCCCCGGCCGGCCGGGCAGAGGTGGCGAGGATCGGCGGGTCCCAAAACGTTGAGGCTCGGATCTCTCGGAGCCAAGTTCCGCTGGCCGGCCAAGGGAAGAAGAGGGCTCTGAACTTGGGCCTGTGTGTTCCCGTCCAGGCGGCTCCTTCCTCCGCAGAGGCCGCGACGGGAGGCACAGGAACCACGGCGATGCTCAGGGGAGATCTGAGACCTCTGCGCGGCTGTGCGGGAAGGACCCGGGATAGCCAACTCGACTGGGGGAACGAAAACCCAGAGAGGAGACAAAG
Organism: Zapus hudsonius; assembly: GCA_004024765.1. Taxonomy (NCBI): domain Eukaryota; kingdom Metazoa; phylum Chordata; class Mammalia; order Rodentia; family Dipodidae; genus Zapus; species Zapus hudsonius. The sequence goes on along the minus strand of PVHP010009388.1, from coordinate 12,223 downwards.
GGCAAGAAGTGGTGACCGAGGGAATGGACGGCGGAGGGGACAAAGGCCCAGGGACAGAGATTGTGACTGAGAGATCCCCACTCGGATCAGAGAAGGAAGCCCGCCCGATTATTCCACCATCCGCTCCTGGAGCACTGGGCTCGGAGGCGGCCCCGCTTCGGCAGGGGAAGGTCGGCGCGGTGGCGGGAGCTGTGTGACCTAGAGGCACCGACAGAGTTGCCAAGAATCCCTGCGTCCTAAGACACACTAGCCACGGGCACCAAATTGGGCTACAAGTGTGCCCTCGGCGCTGGCACCCGGCCTTCAGGAACCTCGGAAAGTGCCCCAGACAGTGTGCCACTGACTCGGACTTGGTCCTGGACGCCAATCCGAGCGTCCAGGAAGCCTCGGAGGCCAGGTCACAGGGCCTCGGGTCAGAAGAAAATGAGAGGTGTGGAGTGTGAATCATACACCCAAGGAGAGTGGGGAGTGGTGAACTGGCAGCGCGGGACGGAACCCCGCACGAGGAGTTAGGGGTCCAGGGGAGCGTCTGCAGAGCTTATGACAGGAGAAGATATCCCTGTGCCCCCAACGAGAGGGCCAGAGGCAGGGGTCCGGAACCCAGAAGTGGTTGCAGGGAGTCGTCGTGGCCAGCAGAGGGCGGGATGTGCTCGGTCCGCCCGCCCGACAACCCCGCGCGGGGTCCGGCGCCTCTCGGCTCCGCACGCCCCAGCCGTACCCGGTCCGCTTCTCCCCGCGCAGCCCGCCGCAGCCCAGATGCCGGGAGAAGGAGGTCCAGGTGCGGGCCTAGATCCAACCTCTGGGCTCAAGGCCTAGGGTTTCCAAGATAGAGTACAGACAGGGAACCATGTCTTGGCGTTTGAGGGAAACTCTACAACCATTTATCCATCCCCTAGATACAGAAACACAAAGGCTCTGAGACATACACAAAACCTCCGGGTGCTATCGAACGATTCGGAAACTCGGGGATAAACACAGAAGCACAAATGGTAACGCCGAGAAATATGTACATACAAAAGTCTTCCAGACACATTACAGGCACACAAAGGCGTCGCATACTCACAGTGACACAAACACATAGGTACACACACAAAGCATGCGAAACACCAACGACACAGCGGCAGGAAGGATGTGTAGATTTGCGCGCATACGCGCGCACACACGTGGATGCTGGGGAATCACATACGGATTCACACATTCGGGCCCCGTTAAGTCACAAGGACACACGGGCACGTACAAGATGTGTGTGCAGAGACACCGGTGCACACGTACCCAATAGCCCTAGAGGCGGGAGCGCCGACACGCACAGACACACACGGATACCCACCGACACACACGCAGGTACTGGGGTGGGGCGGTAGCCTCTAATCCTCCACAAAGCCGGGCCCCTCCGCGGGGCCCCGCGGCACAGGGGGCCACTTCTAACCAAGCCTCCCGCAGGCTCCAAATCCGATCCGCCCTCTCGCCTCCAGCGAGGTCAGGGGACCCGCCCCCCCATGCCCTCCGCCCCCGCCCGGCTCCGCGCCGCTGCTCCACTCCGGGAGGGGCCGGTGCCGCGCAGCAGCGGCTCGGGGGGACAGCCCGCGGCAGCCCCGGGGCCGCACCCGCCCTCCCGCTGCTCCTGGACGGACAGCGCATCCGCGGGGCCGTGGCTCCCACGCTGGTCTCCTCGCACCCAGAGCCGGGAGTCAGGCCCGACGGGTTCAGGAGTCTCCAGCTCGGTCCTCACAGCTTTTCGCACGGCAGGGTCCAGGCCGACTTCGCCCAGGCTAGCCAGAGCGCTGTCTCGACCCCTGTCCGGATCCCTGGGCCTCCTGCCAAAGGGCGCCTAGCCTAGGGATCAACCCGATTTCCTTCGAGAGGTCGAACTCACGCCTTGCCGGGCCTTCACCTCTAGATCTTGGGGCCACCACTCCATACATACCCTCGATTCCCACTCCAAACCCTGGGAGGCCTAGCTTTCACCCACTGTCCCCGCCCTGCTCAAGACCTCTTACCCAGCCCTTTGAGGTCCTCTAAACCCTCCCTGCCTAAACCCTGGCTTGATTATCCTCGCCCACCCCGTGTCCCCAATACTTGACCCGGGGCCCCCTTCAACTGACTCCTGCGTCCAATCTCTGCCAGGCCTCAAGCTTTCCCCGGCCACGGCTACCTCCGGTGAGTTTGGGGCCAGCAGTCTCTCCCGTTTGCCCACCTTGGTCCCTCGATCTCTCCATCTCGGGAGCCAGCCCTCTCTGCGCACCCAGCTGACCCACGGCAGGCGCCGCCGCCCGAGGAACGCCAACTCAGACCCTTGCGACCTACCTCGGCCGACAGTCGGGGTCCCCGGGCGGCCGCTCCGGACTGGCGCCGTCGCCCGACCGAGCCGCCGCTCTCCCCGCCGTCCGTGCAGTCTGGCCTCGCTCGGGGCCACTCCTCTTAGCACTGAAGCTTTACAAAATATTAATAATAAAAAAGCAAGCAAGAAAAAAAGAAAGCCTCATTCCCCAACTCCCAAATCAATTTTTCAAAGGGGTGGGGCAAAGGATTGGTTTCGAAGGCGACCCAAACTTCTGCAAGGGACTGGCGGAATGGATGGTCGGGACCTGGGAACCCGGGCCGGCGCTGCAGGCCAGGCGCGAAGCGGGGCGCAGGTCGGGGGCGCGGGGAACCCTCCCGCGGGGCGTGGGGGGGCGGCGACGGCACTATTTGACGTGGAGCTGCCTGCTCATCCCGGCGCATGGATACGAGGCGCACCAATGAGTTCAAATGTCAGGAAGTTTGAGGAGGGGTGAGGCGGCTCCCGGCCGGAGTATCCCTCCGCCGCCAGCCCCAGCTCTAAACCAAGCGGCTCCTCGGGCGCACCATGGCACTGGAGTAGTGCGGGGAGCGCACCCGGAGCCCCACGGCCCGCTGCGCCCCGCCCGGGACCCCGCTGCGCAGCCCGAGGGCCGTCCCCCCCCAGCCCGCGGGGCCGCCCCTGCACCCCCGCCCCCTCCCCCCGCCCGTCGCCGCCGCGGCCGCCGCCGAATCCTCCGGGCGGCTGGATCAGCCGCGGCTGCAGCAGCCGGGGCTCCGGGGCTGACCGGCAGGTGACAGGGGAACAGGCGCGCGTGGCCGCCAGTGCCCGGGAGAGAGCGCGGCGCGGGCTGCAGCCGCCCCGGCCCGCCCGCACGACGCCGGGGCCCGGGGCTAGCGCGTCACCGCTCCTCGCTCGCCAGGGGCAGCGAGCGGCCTCAGAGGCCACCCCAGCCCTGCGGGAGCCGCATCTCCTCGGCATCAGGGCCGTGGCGGCGTCGGTGGCGGGTGGACAGGCGGGCGGACGGGTGATCAGCCCGGTCAGCGGGGTCCGCAGCGCGCTCCGCGTCCCATGGATATAGCAACAGGTCCGGAGTCGCTGGAGAGGTGCTTCCCCCGCGGGCAGACGGACTGCGCCAAGATGTTGGACGGCATCAAGATGGAGGAGCACGCCCTGCGCCCCGGGCCCGCCACTCTGGGGGTGTTACTAGGTGAGTGCTGGGGCTGGAATAACCTAGTGGTCACTAACAGGGGACAGGGGCATCATCCCGAAATAGGTAAAGCAAATGGGTTTGCAGGACATAGAGAGAGGGAGACAGGAATAGAGCTCCTGCAGTGATCACCAGAGGGGCAACAAGCACACCTAGACAGGCTCCCCGAGGGGACAAAGTGTAGGGACATCACCCAGGCAGAGAGAGGACGGACCTCCCAAACCTCTCAAACCATCCTAGCCGGGCCAGGGTTCCAGAGCTGCTAATCTGGGCGGGGCTGGAATAGGAGGGTGGCAGCGATGATGGGGGACCAAATAATCACCTTGGCGAGCTCGGGTGCCAGGTCACCAGGGGAAGGGGAGGTTCTAGAAGAAAAATGTCCCCTGGTTCATCCAAATGTGGGGACAGAAGACCATGACCCGGCATCATGAGGCGTGTCAGCCAGCGAGTGCCCCAGCCTCACCTCGCCAGTCTTGGTCCCGTTTGTATTAACACCGAGCGCTGAATCTCCGGAGAAGGGGACAGCGCAGCGCAGAGCCAAGGCTCCGGGCCCGCGGCCTCTCGGTTCGGAGCTGGACTGGGACGTATAGATAGGCTGGGGCCGCTGGGACTCCGGCGCGGCGACCAGGGGACCACAGGCAGCGGACAGCGCTCCCTGGCCAGGGCTCCAAGACCTGGGCTGTGGGCACCGGGCGATCGGGACGCCAGGGCCGGGCCGGGCGGCGCTGACAGCGGGGCTCTCGCCCTGTGCGCTGCAGGCTCTGACTGCCCGCATCCCGCCGTCTGCGAGGGCTGCCAACGGCCCATCTCCGATCGCTTCCTGATGCGAGTCAACGAGTCGTCCTGGCACGAGGAGTGTTTGCAGTGCGCGGCGTGTCAGCAAGCCCTCACCACCAGCTGCTACTTCCGGGATCGGAAACTGTACTGCAAACAAGACTACCAACAGTAAGCGTCTCCCGTCCTCCTCTTACCCCGCTGCATCCCGGCACCTAAGTCCCTGGCCGACCCCTGCCGGGAAGGGCCCCAGCCCGCCTTCTGTGGGAGCAATGCTGCGGCTGCGGAGCTCCAGGGTTAAAGCCCTGTGCGTTTCCAAGTTGGGCTCAGACTATCCCATCCCTGCCTGCACTGGGTGCACTCTGGTGCCCACCCCATGCCATCTGTTGTCCGGAAAACCTGTGCTGAGGGGCAGAATTGAGGTACAAGACCAACTGGTGGATATGATGTCTGGGTCCTAGGAAGGTCTGAAGTGGGGACCAAGAGATGATTTTCCCCAAACAAAGACAGTCCTTTAGAAAGAACCAAGCCTGTTTCCTCGGACCAAGAGTGGCTTTGTGGGGACTTGGGGTTCCTGGAGCACCAAGGAGGGTACTGGGCACTAAACCGCCTTAGCAGACCCAGACTCCGAGAGCAGAGGCTCCCTGGTATACTTTTAGTCCCTAATGGAGTGAAGTGGGTGACCATCTTTTTAAACCGTTCCATGCGGGAATGCACAATTTTTCTTGGCTGGAGAAGCAGTTTAGAAGAGTAGCCTAAGAGCGGCCAGCTGCAAGCTAGGGTTCTCAACTGGGTTGGAAAACTGACCCAACTAAGTCAGCCTCCGTTCTTACGGTATATTGGAGAGGTGTGGCCCTATTGGACAGGGCTCTGTCCTGGTATAGCCTAGACCTCAGCCCTACCTGCTAACTCCTGCGCTATGGATTTGGATAGCAAGAGGCTGGGGACAGATCAGTAGATTCACCTGCCAGGTTTTGTTCCTGCTAGTTCAATGAGCTTCAGCCCACAGAGGAGTGTGGGGATCCTCAGAGCAGTATTGCAGAGACAAGTGTCTGCCTGAGAGAACTTTTGGGTAATGTCCAGAAAATGATCTTAGATGGGGCTGCAGGGTGGATAAGCTGCCCAGGTATTTGAGGCTCTGAGAGGGTTTTTCCAGGGGAAAGCTGGGCTTCTGGTGTCGGGCGATGGGTACAGCCTACCTGCTCTGCACAAGGATTGTCACCAGGGGCCTGGTGGGAAGAGGAACAATTGTGAGACTGCAGGCCAGAGGCCGGTCTCAAAGGATGTGGTTGTGTGCTCTCCTCACATGCCCTCTCCCACCAGGAATTGGGATGGTTTTGAGGATTCGCTCTTTAGTTTAGCCTAAGCCTATCCGCTCTGTATGGAGCTCCCCAGATTTCGATTGGGTCCCTACGGTTGCTATACCCTGAAATTCTAGTTCATGGAGAAGAAAAGAATTACAGTTCACCCATAGCTGAGCATACAGCAGCATGAATAAAATGGGGGTAGCTATGGTCGGGGGCTTTGGGGTAGCCCTGGCAGCCCTCACATAGGGTATACACTTGGCCTTGATCTGCCTGCGTGAACAGAGCTGACTGGGCTCTGGCCTTACCACTTGCCACCCTGCTCGGGTATACTGACTTTAGCAACTCGACACATGGGGCCAAAAGGCCTGGGAAAGTAGAAATGGGCCTGTGAAACATTTGCAGGGATTAAAAATGGTTTTTTTTTTCCCAACATATTAGAAGACTTCCCCCAGCAGTCATTACAAGACTTCTCTTTAAAAGAAAGCAGGATGGATGTTCCCAGCTCCTTGGGCTCTAAGCCACTAAATCACAAATGGAGCTGGATATTGTCTTACAGATGAGTGACTAACCCCCTCACTTTACAAAACAACTAAATATTTCCAACGGCTTTGTCTTGCTCACATTTGTTTTTAAAAGGAAAAAAAAAATGTCACCTTAGAGCCCTTCGTTGTTGTGAGAGCGTGTAGGGCCTTTAGAGTCTGGGCCCTGGGAGGGTAAAACTGGGGAGCCTAGGGAACGGTATTATTCTCAAAGCTCACCCTTTCCTCCTCCTCCTTCACCCCCTCTTTCTTCCAATACTGCCAATTAAATATCTGCACTAGGCAGCCTTCCAGTGTGCTGGGACAGGGTGGTAGGTACCAAGATAATCTTGGGGACAAAATCCTGGGCTCTCCTGAAAGCATTTTTCAAAGAACAGGAGATCAGCCAAGCAGGCAATAGCTCACAGGGAAACAATATTCCTTACGCGCACACACAAACAAAAAGCAAAGATTTTTATTCACAATTTTTTCTTTGAGAATCGCACATGCATATTTATTTCATCTGTGAGCAAATGCTTTTCAGACGGGAACCCAGGCAAATAGGCACGGAACGTGCCTTCTTGACTTTTGTCGAATCTTTGCCTCAGCAGTATTGGGAAATGAACACCCGCCCTCCCCAACTTTTGTAAAAACTAGTCCAGGTTGAAGGGAGCTGCAGGGCTCGCCCTTGGAAAGAGCTTGCCCTTTTTAGTATCTTCCTGCTTTTGATCCGTTCTCAACAGTCAGGCACCCAGAAGTGCAAAGTTAGTTTATGTACAATGGGGGTGGTTAATTGATGTTTGGGCACATTTAGGAACATTTGATAAAAATCCACCCAGCTGTCCTAGTAGAGAAAAGGAGATGTCGGCCATGGAGTTGAGGCATTTTCACTTTTAATTTAAGAAGTCTCCTTTTTCTCATGTACGTGTTTTGGGGGACTCCTTTTAATTAAAGGGAGAGCCACGTTCCTTTTCCTGCAGAAAACCGGGTTAGAAACCGGGAGGAAGCGTGTCTTCTCTGCAATCGAGATCACTGTCCTCGACCGGCTGGAGACACTATGAGAAGAACAAAAATGACAAGCCCCCTCCCAATATACTTTCTTTACAGTTTCACCAAATGGGAGAATTATGTAACTCCGGTTCCGATCTGCTGGAAAGGGTTTCTGTCGTGAGGAGGTGGTGAATTCCTGGAGGAGGCTCCGGAAGTGGGGAGGGTAGGTGGGGGAGTCCAAAAATCTGTCACAAAATGGAGTCTAAGGGTTTGTTATACTGCTCCCAGATCTAGAGACATAAGCCTCATCGTGTGTGCACGCGAGAGCCTTTGTGTGCAGGGACATGGGGCTCCTGCCCGACCTGCTGTCACCCGCAGCTGGGGCTCGGGCTGCGCCTTCCCGGGGCTGCTCCGACTAACTGGGATCTGTTGTGCCTGCCTGGGTGCCCTTGGGCTCGCCTGCCCAGGTAAGATGCCCCCTCCGTGGCAGAACAGGGCATCCAGGCTTTGATTGACTTTCACAAAAAGCCTTCTGAGCCCTGGGATGGTTTTTCAAACATTTCCCCCAGCTGGCTGCGGCTGCAGTGGCCCAGCCAGGCTCTTCCCAGCACATTCCTTTCCTTGGAAGTGTTTACCCAGGAAAGGCCTTCTTGCTGGGCTGAGAGACTCACCTCACCCCGAGCTAGGGCAGTGTGTGAGGGCATGGCACCAGGGGAGAAAAAGGGGAGAAAATCTAGGCTCCAGACTTTTCTTACTGCTGAATTTCCTAGATGGGGAAGCCTTCTGTTGGCCCTGTGGGTCTCACTTTCCAGTTACACTCCTTCCCACTGCCTCCATCCCCCCCCATAGGGCAAATTCAGAGCTACTGGGCACTCCAAGGAACCAAGTGTACTTGGGAAGAGAAGTAAAGACGACCTGACAAAAAGACCTTGAGGTGTTCATTCTGTGGGGGTGGAGGGTAAGGTTAAAGGACTCCCTCTGCCATCCCAGGTCCAGCCAGGGACTTGTGGTCTCTTGGGTAGTCTGTACATTTAACCCTAGCGCCTCCACTAAGGACAGAAGGCAAGGGAAAGCCTTTCTGCCAAGAAGGCATCTGCTGCTGAAGGGAGGCATTATTCACCTCTATTCCCCAGGCTCTGGGCTGCTCTGTCCTTATTTGTTTGCCGGATTTTTCTCAAGTAGGGGAAGCAACTGTAAAGATGTACTTACTCTGTAGTATGTGATTGGTAATTCTAGGCTTCCCCCTGCCCTGGTGCCAGGCTTAGACACCCAGAGCCCTGGCACCTACCTGATCTGCTATACAATGGGGATCTGCCCACCTGGGGAAAGTCTCCTGTGGACTCTAGCTAGATGAGGTGCCCAAAAGACCTGGCACCTTGCCTCCTGGCATGTTATTGCACTTTGGAAATTATCAGCATTGTTTTGCCTTGCCTCCAGAAACACTCTTCAGACTGCAGACAGGTCCCATGCCCAAGTCAGGCTAGCAAGGATGAGGGGCATCCCCAGGAAAACCATTCCCTTTTCCTGAGAGGAAACTGTGAAAGTCCTGCCTCCCTAGGCCATGGAAAGCTTTATCCTTTGAGTCAGAGCCCAGTTCTGCTCCCAGCTCCAGCACTCAGTTGAGTGTCTGCCCATCCCTGAGTCCTATGGGGTCTCTACTAGTGTGATGACATCACTCACAGGGTGGCTGTGAGGACCACCAGGGGCACCTGGTGGAGCTCCAGTAAGTCATTCGGAAGGCATTCTTATCCTGTCCTGAACTTCGAGTAAGTACTATAGAAACTTCGGATTGTTAGGATGGGCACAGACATCATCAGAGCCTTGTCTTTGCAGGAAGGGCAGAGAAGAATGGTCTGGTGTGCACCTCTGTTCCTCAGGGAGATAGGGAAGATGGAGGTGGGCCGGAGCAGCAGTGTTTCTGCTGGGGAGTAATCAGCATCCCCAGAGTCTGTGTACCATACATAGTAATAGTTTCCTATTTGAAGTATTGTTCTGGCTTAGTGTTTTTGTGATTCCAACAGTGGAGAAGAAAAGCTCATTCTACATCTCCAAGGCTGATCTCAATGGGAGGAGTGGAGGAGGGGGCTGATCCAGTGATGTGTGTATTTCTAAGAAGGAAGACTCCCTCAAGGTGGTAGGAATGTCCAGGAGGTTGGGTGGTCTCTCCATCCCCAAACTCTATGGTTTTGTGTGGTTTCCAGCCTTGATGGGTTGGCATGGTTTTCCCAGAGAGCCTCCACAGTCCTATTGTTGCGCAATTTTCTTTTAAATAAGAAATAGAAGGGGGGGTCAGGGAAGCTAGTCCAACTTTGGCATCACTTGCCTGAAGGATAGAGGATACTCCCAGCAACATAGTTATAATTTCCAATTTGTTGGACATCATAGTGAGGCCTCCGCTTGGGGGATGGAGGCAGGGAGGATGGTGTGCCTATCCCTGGAGCAGTGGCTCTAAGGTCAGTCCTAAATGCTAAGGACTCCATGCCCTTGACTCTCTGGGTGACCCAGCTCGAAGTTCCTCCTCTCTAACCCCAAGATTCTGTACCATTGGCTGCAAAGAACAAAACCCAAAATTTACATGTGTATGTGTGCATGCATGGGCGCTGGTGCACATGTGTATGTATATGCATATGTGTATGGATATGGATATGATGTATTGCTGCCCCAGTCAGAACTGGGGAGGTAATGGTAGTAAGAAGGGAGCTGAAAGCCATATTTGAAAGAGTTGATTCAGGAAGGCAGAGGAAGCAAAGTGGCAGACATTTGCCATTTCATCGGCTGGCTGGTGTTCTCCATTCATGTCATAAATGTCTCCTGTCATTTGATGCCAAAAGCAACATGATTCGGTTCCCTGGTGGCCTATTGAGTTTTTCTCTTCTTCTTTATTTTTCTTTTTTTTTTTGCAGTAAATGTTTATTTGTTAATAATACATTTTAAGCAGCCCAGCCTTGACCTCAAGTCTCCTGAAGCATCCATCTTCTCCCAGAAAAATGTTTCAAAGTTTGTGTGATTTGGGGGGAAGGTGTAAGTGACAGGCAGTGAAGGGCCTGTGTTTGCTCTAACTACTGCGGTGGTGTGGAGTGGTGGGGCATAAGGGGCCACTGTGCTCCGAGTGGCAACTTTCTTGGGTTTCAGGCCAGGCTGACAGCACTTCCTCCGTGGCTTTTACCTTTTGCTTGGTCAGATCAGTACAAATAAATTTCTATGTGAGCCTTTCCTTTGTTATTCCCTGGGTAATATTGTATCCATCTCAGCTGTGTGACTGACTGGCAGCCCCTGGGTCTGCCCTGTTGACCCTGGAGGGCTGTGAAGGGGGTGGGGAGGGGATGGGGCTCCAGTTGTGTTGATGTGTGGAAGGAGCAGGTCTCCGGGACAGACGGCTCCAGTACTAGTCGGAGGCAGAGCACCTGATTGGCCTGGAGCTTGGGAGAAGTGTGGCTTAGGGTGGGGGTACCATTCCTAGAGTCTGGTTCTAGAAGAAACAGAAATGTTTACTTCTGGCTGGCCAGACCAGAGCTATGGGAGGCTCCTGCTACCCATCCCCGACTATAGGGAGATCGCCAGCTGGGGAGGAAGGGTTCTCAGGGCTGCCCAGAATAATGGAAGTGCCCACCTGGGCGACAGGGAAGTGTAACATTCATGAAGGAAGATTCTGGGTAAAAGAGCATGCTAGGACTGTCAGCAACCCCCCCCCCCGCCCCCACCGCCTTGTGGGCAGGAGGGGCAGCAGTGCTGATGGGAAAGGAGGAGCTGGGACAAGCTGGGTGTGACTGAGCCTCCCATTTGCTAAAGGGACTCTTGTCATGTGATGACATACCCTGGAATGCTATAGTTTGGACTGTCCTATGTGGGCAGGGATCAGAGGACTGAGGTGCTGTGAGGTGATAGAGCTCCTTGTCTCAAAGGAGGAGCATTGCAGCCTTGGGATGGAGACCCTCACTGTCTCCTAATGACATGGGCCAGGGGTCTCTAGGGAAGGATTGATAGCTCTTCTGAAATCTCAGTTTCCTCATCTGTGAAATGGGGTGACAGTTCTAAGTGCACAGGGGATCAGAACTGTCCCCTGAGGAAAAATTGAAAAGGACCCAAAGGTGGCAGCCTATATCAGGCACTCTAGTGTGCTTTCTTCCTTCCTGACGGGAAGTGAACGGGGAGGCAGCCCCGTCTGGCAGGAATGCATTGTTTGCCCTGCGTGGGAGGCCCAGAGAGTGCAGCCTCCTAGACAGACCTCCAGAGGGGCCTCACCCACCCTTCCATTCCTCTCTCAGGTCTGGGAGCCATGTTTTGAATACCTTCGGAAGGAGATGGGCAGATCTCCCTCCAAGTGGGGCATCCTCTGGATGGCTGTTTTCTCCAGCAGACTCAGCAGAGCTTGGCTGACCCCCAGGGTCCATAGCAGTGTGCATCTAGAAGGAGCGTCTTGTTGAGTTGCTGTGTCTCTGGCTTCACTACAGTAGCTCTATGGGTGAGAAGACAGAAGCTGAGGAGGTCAGATACCTTCCCCCAGGAGGGTGTTACTTCCCACTCTCTTGAGACGCCCTAGTCTTCCCAGTCTGGATGTTTAGTTGTGCTTCTTCCTATGGTGTCAACCTGGAAGGGTGGGTACCTCAGAAGAGGGGTTCACAGCAGCCCTGGCCTAGAGGAGGGGAAGGTTAGAATGAATATCCAGTCCCAGAGGGAGAACCTCTAAGCCACTTGGAGCAGCAATCTGGGCCTGTGTCCTCCTTCAGGTGGGATTCCCTGGTGGGTGGGTAGTTCGGTCTCCTTTTCTGGAAGTAGGACGGCAAGGTACAGGCCCCTTCCTCCAGGGTTTCCAGACTCCTTGGCGGGCGGAGCGGGCACTCTGGGCGCAGTTGATGAATTTCGGTGTCACCAGGGGTTTAGCCCGGATTTGGGAACCCAGCGCTCTAATACCGCACACGGCCCTGCCCTTACTAAGCACAGCCCTTTCACCCAGTTGCTGATTTATGAAGGCATCCATTCCTGGAAGGGCTGGGCTGGAGCTGGAGCCCCAGTCTGCAGTAGCCTCCTGACTCCTCCATGTTTCAGACATCCTTGGAGGTTTTCCTGAGCTGAAGGCAGGATGCCCTGTTGGATGGGGATCGGGGAACCCAGAAGACGGGACATCCCTCCAGCCGCCTCCTCCTCC
>PVHP010009387.1:0-50637 GCA_004024765.1 Zapus hudsonius | reverse complement strand
TTTGAAGAGGATCCCACTCTCATTGTCTCTGCTTCTGTCTTCATCCTTTATCTAGCTTTGGCTGCTTCCTCACTTCTCAGCTGCTTCTCAGAGGCTGTGGCAAAGATGACTTTTGGGATAGTCTAATGTGCTGAGACACCAGGAAGGTCATTCAGGAACTTAGCCAGGAGGGGAGGGAGGGCAGGTATCATTGAGGCCCGGGTAGCCCCTCCCACTTGGGGCCTGGTCTCAGTGGGTAGATGTGATTTCTAGGTATTAGCAGGTGATCATCAGATCAGGTGTGTGTGTGTGCTGCTGGTGGAGGGGCTGAGGCTTCTCTATGCGGTCATCTCTTCAGCTAGGAAGACACCAGAAGACCTCTGCCTCACAGCTTCTTGGACAATAAAGAGAAGCTTACCAGAGACCAGTGTCAGGTAGGGGAAGTGTTGGGTACAGGGGCAGCACTGAATGTTACACTCACACAGCATAAGGTTGCCCTATTCTGGAAGCACCCATGTGATCATCCATGGTTCTGTCCAGGGTGCTGGGTACAGCCCTCGAGGAAGCCTCACCTTTCAAGCCCCGATCCCAGGCTGGTACTTTTCTAGTTGTGAAAATTTCCCAGCCACCATCCTCACCTGCTCTCTAACACCTGCTGTCTTTTCCTCTTCTTTCTTCTTGCCATCCACTTAGCTGGACTACTCAATGAAGACCAGGAAAGACTGGAACGAGTCTTCATTGGACCTGAAACTCCAACACAGGAAAGGTAGCCCAGGAGAGAATTCCAAATGATTCAAGGAACCAGGATAAACATTCTTCTAGCCAAAAAGAGGGATATTTGCACTAACCATCACCACCTGTTTATCCAGCCATGGCCTTGCCTCTGGCACCAATCCATTATGAATATTTGTGCCTTGTCTCAACAGCAGCCTGGCTAACATCCATGGGAGATCATCTTGAGGAAGGTGCCCTCTTCTTGATCATGGTAGAAATGGTCACCAAGGCTTGTGACTCAAAAAACGTCTGGTACAAACTGGGAAGTCGTGACCAGGCCAGGCTACAGCCAAGCAGTCAGTTGAAATAGTTTACATCATTGTGTTAAAGCATCCCTGGAGTGTTCATGAAGGCAGGCGATGGTATAAGACTGTGCAGGTTGGATTTTGCTCAAGACAGCTTGGGAAGTAAAGGCGATGCCAACAGCTGCTTGTTAGGAGACTGAATTGTCCCTTTCCCAACATTTTTGCTTATTAGCAGGAAAATGAACACTGGGAGTGCTTAAATAATAACCTTGTAGAATTTATCGTTAATAATTGCAGCAGTTTTAATAGATTTTAATAGTGCCTAACAGCTTTTCAGTGCAGCAGCCCCGAAGTCAGGCCTCCTCTGTGTCACAGAATGAGTGAGACAACTTTGTATGGGCACCGCAGAGCTTCCAAATCTCAGCATCTGGAATGTAAGCAGCTGATTGGAGAACAATTGTCCAGAAAAGTTAAACGCACATGTGACACACTGTGTAAAGTATAATGAAGATGCTGTGTGATCATTGATATTTTGCAATTATCATAGTATAATATAATAACTATTACAGATAATGTCAGGCTACACAGCAACATACAGTACAAACTAATAAGTTGAAGCATTTTTTTCCAGGAACCGCTGGAAAAATATTGTCATATCCTCTACAGACTTGAGATTTTCAGACTCCGTTTTCTTGAGGGGAAGATAATCGTGTGATGTTAAATAGTGGAGTGAATGATAAAGAAGTAGTCAACTCAAATTTTTAATAACTGTAAACTAGGAATGTTAAGGTATATTCACTCTTCCCAGAGGAATATTAAAACAAATGAGAAAAATAAAATCAAGCATGTCCCAAAAGCAAATCATCACACAAATATCTTGACTTTTTGATATAATTCTATTTTTCATGAATTTTCCTTTGTCCTAGAAGCTAGAATGTGTGTGATAAGTTTTGCTGTTCTCTGTGTGGTCATAATCCATATACCAAAAGTAATTCTGTGAAATTGGTTAGGCCATTCTGCCCTGCAGTCAATAGCAATTTGGTATATATGGATTGGACTGAGGAAAATTGCTTAATGGGGAAGTCCTCAAATGTTTCTGAACCAAGCTTTCAATCTGCACCTTTCTGAGATGCCAATATGTATTACCTTATGTCAATCTGAAATAAGACACTCTCATTTCTTTGTCTTCCACTAATCACTGGAAATTTGACTTAAAAGTTGACATTGAAAGCAGGCTGAGAACTGTAGTGAATATAGAGCAGAGAATTTCATATGTTGTCCTGAATAAGAATATACATAGCATATAATGATGTCTTGATTCTATACCCTGGGAAATAAGTAAAATCAGTGAGGCATTTATACAATGATATATAAAGCATACTTTGTTTTAGACACTCTCTTAAGGGGAATATACAAAGATAAATGCTGAAACAGCCTCTACCACTAGACTGATAAACTTCTCCCTTGAGCCTAGAATCCCCAGCTGGTTCATCAAATTGATAGAGTTCCCCTCTGGCATCTAATTCATAGGTAGAAAGAAAACTTCAGTGAACAACTGTCTGGTATTTTCATATTTCATAAGGTAGAAGACAATTTTTTGTTTCATAAGGTACACAATTCAGATAATGGCAGATAAAATTGTGCTTACAAATGTGTCATGTTTATGTAATTTTCTGAGTTACAGCATATATTTATGATGCTTCAGTGAGCCAGACTCGACCTGATAATTGTTTATGAGCATTTTTGCAGGGTCTGGCTTAATAGAAGGCAGTACTTAGATCACAGCCCAGGGCCTGCTTATGTGATCAATATTTTTTAAAATATAGTGAATCTCTATGGATGAAGTGATGTAGTCGAGATGACAGCATAATTATAAATGTTGGGATACACACATTTCTTAATTCTTAATTCTTTGAATTTTTGTTCTCTGTCTTAGCTTTTCATTACTGTAACTAAAAATGAGAAAATCAAGTGGTAAGAAGCAAAGGCTTCCTGTGGTTTATAATTTCAGAAGTGTCTGTCCCTGGGTCACTTTAGGACTTTTGATTAAGGTGGTGTGTCCATGGAAGCATGTGGAAGAGGAGGTTGAGTCATTTCATGGTAGGTGGGTCAAAGAAAGAAGCAGGAAGGAACCATGGTCTCTCTACCAACTTTAAGGTCATACTTCAATGACATAACTTTTTTCTACTGGTCCCCACCTCTTAAAGGTTCCACTGTTTCACCGCAGTGACACAGGGTGGTACACTTCCTTTCCAGACATGGATCTTTGGGAAACATTTAAGATCCGAACTATAGCAATCTGCTCAAGTAAACATAATACTGACTTTTTTTACAGTGCTTATTTTATTTTTTACTATTTACAGAAAGAAGATTTAAAGATGCATTGCCAATTAATTTTATTCTTAAGAATGAACAATGCAAGTTTTAGAGAGGAGCTTACAAGAGAAATGAGAATTTCTTCTAATAACTGTTGCTAGTCCAATTTCGATAAAAAGGGAATAGGGCATTTGTTGCATCTCTGGGCTGGCATTGGTCGAGTACAATGGATATGGCAGGAAACAAAGAAACTCTTGGATTCCATGGTAATTAACACAGAATATAATGAGCTTAACACAGCGCAAAGCAATGGGATTTGTATTGAATGGGTGCTTCACTTCAGGAAAGACGAATATTTTCCAGAAGGCAGAGGTAGGCAGACAGCTCCCTGAAGAATAAGCATATTGGTTTCACATAAAGTTTCTCCATCTTAAGGCTTTTAAATGCGCCAAGGTTATTGCTAAAAGCCCTTGTTGAATATAATTTATAAATAAGATATTTAAAAGAAAAACGGTAATCATTTTCTATTAATTGTCCAATCACTGGTCCAAGGCTATAATTTTAAATGACTAAACAGAAAGAATGACCTGGGGGAGAGATAATGCAGAGAATAAGAGATTTTATCAGTACTCCAATAGCACAGGCAGGGAGCCTGATTCTTAGCATGTCAGCCAACATTTAGCAAATAAAAGCCACTGCATCCACAGTTGGCTTTGTGAGAACTAAACTCTCACCTAGATTCTGGAACATTCCCCTCCTCTGTCCTCAGCTCTGTCCCTGGCCCTTGGGCTGGCTCTCTAAATTACTTCCAAGCACCAAATGACTTTCTTGGGAGGAAAAAAAATGTAATGATTACCAAATTCTGCCTAGAGTAACTGTGTGGATGAGTTAGTATCAATGCATTTTCTTTTCTCTTTTGTTTCACTGCCCAGAGAGTGTTATTCTGCCTGATGGTAATTAGTAACTTTCACATGTTCTTTAAGCAGCAGGAGATGCGTTCCAGGGATGTCATTTTATGTCATCCATGTGACAGCAATATGGGTCAGCATTATTTTTTTCACAAAGGTTAAACAAGCATACTAAGTGAATCTAAGGGACAACATTGAGGTCATACACTAGGGAACTCAGAAAGCAAGACTTGTATCAGAGTTCTGGCTTATCCTATTTATCAGCCAATTTATAGTTTTACTTTAATATGAATGATAACAGTTATTATTTATTTTTTAAAATATTTTATTTATTCATTTTCAAGCAGATAGATAGATAGATAGATAGATAGATAGATAGATAGATAGATAGATAGATAGATAGATAGCACCAGGGCCACCACCTTGTGGGTCTGGCATATGTGGGTACTGGGGAATTGAACCAGGGGCTTTAGGCACTAGAGGCAAGTGTCTTAAGTGCTGAGCCATCTCTCCAGCCCAGTTATTATTTATTGAGTAGGTACTACCTATGTATCTATCTGGATATTGTGACAATTTTGGATTGAGAGATAAAGAATGAAAGCAAATGCAAAGGAAACCTGATCACTAACATGTACAATATTCTGTTTCCTGCCTCAGAGATTCTCCCACCTTCACTGATGAATAGCTTGAATTCGAACTTCATCAAAATGCAGACATCATAGCCTCTAGTTTGAATAGTTGGTCCTATTGTCTGTACTTCCATTTACAATAGTGCTTAATTACTTTACATTTATTACATATTAATTCATATTATATATCCTAAATCTATCACTGTCTTGGAAACTCAGGACTGTATTTATCTTCTCAGCAAGTGTATAGCTGCAAAGCCTTTTGGGAAAGAATAACTGTAACTGCTCAGGGATTTGCATGTGTGTGTCTGTGTGTGTGTGTGTGTGTGCACATATGCATGTGTGTATACATGATTTCTCACTGATAATGGCTCATTGATAATATCTGGATCCCTCATGTTGGGGATATAGCCATATATTCTAATCACTTCACCAGACAAAATGCATACAAACCCTAAACAGTTGGTTTTAATTAAATTTTAACTCTGAAAGTTTCTAATATCCATTACTATTCTAGAGCCAACCTGACATATGTATTTATAATATCTTCTAGATTGTGGTAGCCTAGTTGCCTATCTTGTTTCGAGATCCTTCTGAATTGATCTAACACTTTTATTTACATATTACTCATCGAATGAGTCAGCTTGCCTGGTTTAATGAGAATTTGGATTCAACCCCAGAAGCAGTCAGTTCTTTCTGATGTGATCCATGCCCTTGAATTATATTCCTAAAGCATCAGTGTGAGAAATACATAATCTTCATCATCCCAATTCCACTTCAATAACAAACAATGGTATTAATGACAAAATAGCAAACAAATTGAAGTGAGTCTGCCATATTGACAGTGATCTCCCTTTTTGAACTATTGTTAAACATGGCATTAGAGATTAGCTCAGTTCTGAATAATTATACCCAAGATTAGACTTAGAAATCATACCTCTAGTGATTAACATTCTTTTAAACAGAGGCACACTGTCATTCAATGTTATAATTCAATGTTCCATTGTGTCCTTGATAAATATATTCCCACACTTTCTATGTTGGGGATGTTCTAGATAACCCTGGAAAGACTATGTTTTTCCCCTGAAGACCTGTTATTTTTTAATATTTTTATTATGAATATACCCATTGTATGATCAAATCTTGCGAATGTGTCCTTGTTTCCTTCCTCTCTGTGCCCTACTCACTGGGATCCTTCCTCAGTGCACACACTGGATCTGTCCATAGGTTAGGGGGTTATGAACTGCACCAGAGGTAGCCAGTTTTCCTTTATTTTTTCTTCCCCCTTTGTGTATTGTTGCTGAGGGGGACAATATCTATGGATATTCTCCCCAACTATGGCTCTTACACGCTTTCCACCCCCTCTTCCTTTCAGTACCCTGAGTCGTAGTGGGTGAGTTTTAAGTCTGTTTTTATTGTTGAGATCTTAGGTATCTCTGTATCTTTGCCCTGGGTTGTGTTGGAGACCTGTTTATGTGTTGACATAGGAATGTTGGGATTTCCAGTGTCTGGCACTATTGATGCTGAGCAGATGTAGTGGTACAGTGGTAGTTGATTGCATGACTCACGGGATAGTCAAAATGACTTGTGAGCACTCTTTATTTCATGAGACTTGGGGTCCCATCAAGGGCTAAGCAGATATAACCCAAATAGTTTATTTTTTAATATATTTCATTTTGTTTTCTTGTGCTGCTAGGGAATAAGCCCAGGACCTCCCACATACTGAGTAAGTGTTGTATCACTGGGCTATATCCATAGCCCACAAAAACATTTTCATGCTTGTTTTGGTTTGGTTTCATAGTGCTAATTTAACACAAAAGTCTACCTTCAAAGCCAGTGATTTACACAGAAGGTGTTATGTAAACCTGATAAAGATATTAGTTGTTACATAAAAATGGAGTGCTTTCTTTGAAACTGAAAATTGTTTTTGATGTTTTCTCAAGAGTGAAAAAAATACTGGTGTTGGTAATACAATGCAATAATTATTTTGAATATATATACATATATAGATATAGATATGTTAAAGTCATAGGTTGAAATCCCATACAACGTCACACTGTCCTCTATAAGAATGTGGCTGCTGCTGGGATTCTTAATTTTTTGTTCACTTTCATCAAAGTATGCCTCCTATGTGGAACACATTGGTCAAAATAGCCATTATTATTCATGTCTCATAACTGCTAAGAAATAACTATTTCTTTTTTTCTCCATCTCCCAGAGAGAGGGCAGTTAGATGAAAATGTACCACTTCCCTGAGAACCTCATGTATAATGTAATAGAATAATACTGACTGTGATTCTTTCCTTACAGCTATGCTTGGAATAACAAGAGATCATCCAAAACTGAACATGGGAAAAAAAATTCTCTTTGGGCTACATGTGTTGGGAAGACAGACTGGAGGGCCACAAAAAACATTCAGTGTTTACTTGTACCTAATTATTCTGATTCATGTCTTTATAATTGAATGGAATGTAGGTCATGACATGATACTAAGTGTGTAAAAATGTATTCAGGCTTAAATACCAGTTAGAAAACAAAAGCTATTTTCAGGTTCATTTTCAGCATCCCTTAGGCATGGCCAAAGAAGACCAATATCATATGCAGATATCTTAAGCTTAACAGTGAAGAACATTTGGATGATTTTAAGAGTGTGTTAAGTGACATCACTGTGTATGTCATATGCCTTCTGAATGTAAGATACAACACCTCCTGGAATATAATTGATAACTACCAAAAGTGCCTTTTCTGACTTTTTTTTATATATAGTATTTTACATGGTTACACATTATATATATATATATACACATATATATATAGTCTTTAAATTTTATTAATATATTAGTTTTGTTCATTTTTCAGTTTCAAAGTAATCCTTGAACCTTGCACCATGAATTATAGGTAGTGATAAATAGGCATTTTTACACGTACCTCCATATTTTTTGGAGATCCTCTATTTTGTGACATTTATCTCATCATTAACCTTTCATGGCTATTAAAATAACCAACAGAAAAGATGTTGTATCGAAAGGCAAACATTACTAATGCTTTTGTATTTATTGTCTAAAATATATTACAACATAGATTATATCAAATTTATATCTGATATATTTGGAATGCATTTTGGTAACTATCATAATACAAGGATATTACTGTTTTGTTTGATATCTTTAATAATCACAAAAAAATCACCAAGTAATCTCAAACTAAATCTTACCTTTATACAAATTTAAATCCTGTTCTAACTTGCATGCACATATTATATTGTGTTTCATTAATCAACCTGTCGGTTCTAGTAACAGTGTTTTAATTCTTACAATTTCAAGCTGAGTTAATATTGAATAAATTTGTTTCATACGTTAAAATTAAAATTTTAAATTTCTTCTTTAGTCCAGATGCTTAATGCAGATAAGGCAGGGGATCAGAGAGTGCTTTGACGACAGACAGACCTGGGTGCACAGCTACTTTTACCCCATGACAAGGGATCAGAGAGTGCTTTGACACGGACAGGCCTGGGTACACAGCTACTTTTACCCCACTGAACAGAGAAATCTCCCTGGGCAGAAGAATTCACCTGCTCCATTCTAAAGCCATGCAGACTACTTTAAAAATATATTGTGTTTATTTATTTATTTTGGAAAGAGAGAGAGAGAGGGGGGGGGAATGGGTACTCCAGGGCCTACAGCCACTCCATGCTTACTACTTTTAATAAAACATGGATATTTTCAGCCTTGATAAAAAGCTTCATTTTTCCTGTTATAGATAACAAATTTGGGAAGAGCAGTAAGATCTTTCGCACATTTTTTATCTGGTAACTCTTAATTTTGTGTGAAGCATTGAGGCAATGGGACATAATGTCATGCTGAGCTGGCCAATGAGTTCCATTTTACCACTTTCTGCTGTGTGACCTTGGTTAAACTCTTAGCCTCTATGAAGTGGGGATTTGAGTATTTCTCATGTCAAAGGTTTTTTTCCAAGTATATATCCACATCAGTTAGTTGTCCTTAGTGTACAATTATTATGTAGTTTTGAATTATTAAGTTGTCCAAGGCAAAGAAGTTACAGACTATTGACAAAAAACCTGCATCCCAAACTAGAAAATAGGATTGAGAGAGATGAATTCATATGGAAGAAATTCTGAAAGTAACCAATGAAGAAAAGATAACCTATGGAAGGGTAAAAGAGATAGACACCAATAATACCCAAACTAGTCGAAAGCAGAAATCCAGAGACTCTCAAGATCTCAAAAGTAAAATAGACTTATAACTCGTTCACCATAACTCAGGGAACTTTGCGGAAGAGTGGGTAGAAAGACTGTAAGAGCCATAGAGGGAGAGTATATCCAGAGACACTGCCCCCCTCAACAACAACAACAACAACAACAATAACACACACACACACACACACACACACACACACACACACACACACACACTTGAGTGTTCTAGTAATTTCATTGAGGAGGGCTCTCAGCGGGTTGGGGGCAGGGAGGGAAATGAGTGTACCATCACAAGACTTGTTCATACTGTGTTTCTAATTATTGCCTATAAATAAGTAAAAAAAAAGTACATATGTTTTCTATTTGAAGAAAATCCATTGTATAATTCGATTATTAAGCATGTCGTTTCAAAGTATGCATGTGTTTTTGTTGATGCTTATAAAAGTAAAAACACCAGAAAAACAAGGCAGGCACATTCATGGTAGGTACATCACAGGTTACGTCAAAATTTGATCTAAGGATTCAGAATCCATCTTGAAAATTTTTCAAGAAGGCAGGTGTATCAGTAACCTCATTACTATGGCCAAATCTTCCATGAGAGGCAACTTGAGGTAGGGAAGGGTCTGTTTTCATCTTATGGTTTTGAAGGGCAGTTTCATGGTCCGGAAGGCATGGTGACAGGTGCAGGGACAGAGTCGGTTGTTCCCATTGGTAGGCAGGAAACAGACGATCAATGGAAGTGTGGTTGAGCAATAAAAACTCAAGTGCCTATGGGGGACATTTCACATTCAAACTACTGTAGGCGTCATGCTAAAAAAATTTAAAAATTGGAAATAAAAGATGAAGAGGAAATGGGAGATGGCTCAGTGTTTAAAGCACTTGCTTGCAAAGCCTATTGGCCAGGAGTTCGATTCCCCAGCACCCACATAAAGCCAAATGCTTAGTGGTGTTTGAGGTTTATTTGAAGAAGCAAGAGTGCCTGGTGTGCTCATTCTTTCTCTCTCTCTCCCCTCACAAATAAATTAATAAAAATAGAAAGAAAGAAATGGAAAAAGAGAAAAGGAGGAAGAGCATGTTGCCTGCATATTTCTTTGCCTGGATGGGCCAGGCAGAGAGGGGTGTCAGAGGAGCTCTGAGTGCCTGGTGAAGTTTCCAGTTGAGAGAAGCAGGGACTTGGCCCCTCAGCCAGACTTTGTCAGCAGTTTTCACGGAGCCTTTGCCCCTTAGAAAGTGGAGCTGAGCTGTCCGCTCTGCTGCTGGTGTGAAAAATAAACCCTTGGCCAAAGGCACAGGCTTCAAAGGCAATAGCCCTGTTCCTGGCTCTGTGGAGCAGCTGTCTGCTTTGATTAGCTTTTCTGCCTCTGCTTTGTAGGCCCAGGAACAGTTCTATCCTCTTGGCCTTCCTTGATCCTCTGAGGAGCTGTCAGAAGGCTGCCCAATCAGCCTTTCTCCTCAGACCTCTGATTGACCTTGTTCTGTCCTGGCTCCTCCCAGCCCTCCAATTCTCCTGCAGTGGAACTTTCTACCCTGCTGTCAGAAGCCTCTGCTTGTCCAATCAGCCCAATAGACAGCTTGATTAGCTGCTGCTTCCTGTCCCCCTGCTGGCCCTGCCTGGGGCTGCCAGCTGTACCCTTGTCTGCTTCTAACTCACCATCAATTCCTTCTGGCCCTCCATTAGAGCTGTTGGTGGTTTGACCTAATAATTTTGGTCGCTTATTCACTCTGTGCAGTCATGGGTCTCCACTACACTCTCTGATCAGTCTCCTGACATTTTCTCTCTTTCCTATCTGATTCTCTTGCTGTTGATCAAACCGGGTTGGTATTCTGTGACAGGTCGTTTTTCTTAGTCCAGGGCTGATGTTGCCCCTCAAGTGCAGCCTATCTCTATGTGCTCATTGGACATTTTCCCAACTCCACCAGTTCACTGCAAGCTTGTCAACAGATGGTGCTGGGATCTATCTGGCTGTTGGTGCCTAGTGAGTTGTATTAATGCTGCTCTTCCCCTTCATGGGACAGCATGACTCCTAGCATTTCACTGTTAAGTTTTTGAATATTTGCTAAAATTTATCTTCCCCCCTCTATACCTTTCTGAATAAAACCTTGCATTGTTATAGTCACAGGCCCAGAGTAAAGAAACTATTTGAATTCAAGTCATATAATGTCACCATTTGACCGTGTGATATAAAGCCAGTCACTTGTGCTTTGGAAGGCTTAATTTCTCATCTCAAACCATTTCAGTATTTAACTAATAATTGGTAACAGCTGCACATGGGTGGACAACTGAGCTTAGAGTTGGTGTGCTTTTATGAATACAATGTGTACATCCCTTGAATACTGTTGTAGTCAGCTCCACAATGCTGGGGTGAACATCTAAACTAGGCACAGTTTATGGGTTTATTTAAGCTTATAAATCCAGGGAAAGTTCCATCAATGGCAGAAGAAGCTATTTCCATATATCCAAGCAGGTAGAAAAAGCTTTCTCAGCTAGCAAAAACAAAAGCAAGCAAACAAACAAAAACCCCAGCAAACAGGAACCAGCAGCAAGCAGGATCCCCAGAGCTCTCTAGACATTTGAGGTGGAATCAAATCCTCCCCCAAACACACCTTTGGGCTGGATCCCAGAATACGCCCCCCCCCCATTGATACCTCCTCCAGCCAGGCAGCTGGAGAACCAAATTACAAACTTAATAAAACATCTAAGTCTATGGGGGACGTACATTCACATTCAAACCACCACAGACACCTAGGCTTTGCATTCAAGAATGATAGCACTAAATATATCGACAGACAAAAATGCAATTCTCCAAAAGTGGTAAGTACAAGAAACGAAAAGGACAGTGAATAGAGGGAATGTCAAGAAGTGGCTTAGGTCAAGCATTATGCAACACAACAGCACAGACTGTGTCCTTTGGCCCTTGGAGGCTCCATCTGAATAGAGTGGCAAATCCAACCAAATGGGATTTGGGCTTCCCTCTCTTATTCAATGATGGGAACTACTTTCACTCTTTTGCTATTGGTTTTTTTTTGCATAAATTGCCTCGGAAAAAGGATACTTGAAAATTAGAAATTACTCCACACTAGATTGAAAACAGCACTGATATCAGAGAATTGATGGATTTAAACACATGGTCATTTGGGGAATATATATATATATATATATATTCCCCAAATATATATACATATATATATAGAGAGAGAGACTGTATATATATATATATATATATATATATATATATATATATGTATATATATACTCTACCATTCTTTTCTCAGCTCTAAAGAGAGGCATTCATAGTAATAAAACCACACTTGATTAGAAGTCATTGTTAAGGCAGCCTCAGCTGGATGGATATTTACCTCTCCAGACTTGGGACTTTTGTTGAAAGGAGACACAGAACTTTCCCATGGTCTTTGGGTAATTGTGAAAAAGAAAATGGATCACAAAAGTGCTCACTTAGGGAATAAAACAAATGGAAACTTAATGGAAGCTCACTGAGGAGACCTGTTCATGCATTAACAGAAATCCTTTGCTCAGTGCACAGATAAGTATAAATATTTTCTTTTTATTAGTATTATTCCACAAGTATGGATTAAGCCCTAAATCAATGACCACGTCAGGTAGTAGTCTCATTTCAATAACAAGTACAAATATCAAAAAGACAACTTTATTTCTTAATGTCCTTTGACATTTGTCTAAGTTTTGTTCTTCATAATTGGCTTTTGATCCCAGCAACTTATGAATCTTGCTTGTTCCTCTATTAATCATCTTTCTTTTTTAATGTTTTTATTGGCTTAAAATTATATATATTAACACAACAATATGCTCAGTATCATAGGTTATTAGATAAAGCCATTGAATCCATGATGACATTCATCCATTAGGTATTTCCCCCCACATGACTCTTACCTTCTTTCCACCCCCTCTTCTGCAAATTTCCCTGAGTCTTCTACCTCAAGCTTGTTGCCATATTAATTACTTCTACTATAAATAAATAAATATATAAATATATAAATATATATTACCTTTTAATGTGACGTTTGATATTCTTTTAACCAGTCTGACTTTTGGTCATGGCATAGTAAGTTTCTAAAATACTTTGCTTCAGTGAAAAGTAATAAAGTTAGCTTGTACTAACATCAGTCTATTAGTTAATGCTGGATAAAAGCAAACCACAGAGAAAAGTAACCTAAACATGAACAGTATAAATAAGAAACAATGAATCTCCCTTGCTACGTAACAAAATAGACTAGACTGTTCATTGAAAATAAATCTTCTCCAAACCTGAATCAACTGACAGAGCAGTTGAGTTCCTTCTCCTGCCCCATGCCCATCATCGAGTGGATTGAGCATCATGTGACACTGTCCTCCCTGGGACCCAAGATGAAGGAGCATGTTTGCCTTTAATCTGTAGACATCTAGTTTGACTCAAGAATAAATTCAATATTTAGGAGTTAGTTCAAATTTTAAATGATATGATATATTTTTCTAAGCACTTATCAGATTATAATAT
Source organism: Zapus hudsonius (assembly GCA_004024765.1). Classification (NCBI taxonomy): domain Eukaryota; kingdom Metazoa; phylum Chordata; class Mammalia; order Rodentia; family Dipodidae; genus Zapus; species Zapus hudsonius. Next base: position 37,059 of record PVHP010009387.1, on the reverse strand, counting down.
AAAAATTATCTGAAAGAACACATATAATCTATGTATATGTTTGCTTTGTACACTCATTTTATCAAGTTAACATAATTAGTATTACTTTAGGAGCAATTCAATACTTTAATGTTACTTCTTTTGGTAAATTGAATGTGTACTAGGCCCTACTCTATTTTTCCCCCTGTAAGAGTGGTTTCTATGGAGTGTTAGGGGAAAGTTTATTACCTTAATTTTCAAGCAAGTGTCTCTCAAGAACAATGGGAACTGACCCAGAATTCTCAGGGATAGCACCTTGTAAATAATTCCTGGACTTGATTTCAGCAGCAAAAGGGCCCTAGTGACTCTCCCCCACTCCTGTTTGCTATTGTGTGTGTGGTGTTGATGATGGGTTTCCCTCTCTGCTTGGACTTGTGAAATGGGGATAGCCTCTTCCACCATCATGGAACTTCCTCTCGATCTGTAGCTTCAATAAATCCTTTCCTCCCATTGAAAAAAAAAGTGTGTGTGTGGGGGGGTCTAGTGTGGTTTGACACCATCCACAAAGATGAGAACTGTTCAGGTCCAGAGGTGAGAGGTATTTAGAAAGCCTGTCAGTGAAGCTCTGATGGAAATGATCAGTGAACAAAGTTTTGGCTGAAACTGAAAGATGCCCAGCAGCCTTGGGCAAGCTCAGGGATTTGTGGAAAGGGAAAGTTGGTTTTCTGGGAATTCTGACAGATCCATTGAATAGAACAAAAGTAGAATGCTGTACATAAGGGATCATTGGGATTTTCAGTTTTGATAATTATTTTATTTTAATCTGGAAGCCATCTCAGGCAGACTGGAAAAGGTGTCAAACTGTTTCTTTGGTATTTTTTGATCCCTCTTCTGCATTTATTCATGTTGCTGAGCTACATATGTTGGCTCCCTTTCTTTGTTAACTCTTTAAGAAGGGTCAGGAAATAGCCTCATTATCATGTCTTGTCAAAGTCAGGATATGCTAATTGTAGACAACTATATATTGCCTTTAAATATGAGAATATATATATATATATATATATATATATATATATACATACATACATAGCTTCAGTGAAAAGTAATAGCCACATAAAAGGAGGTTTAATTTCTGCTTCAGGAGTAAAAGTAGTTTTGTTATTTTAACATACAACTCTTCTTATTATAACCCAATATTGGATTTCTTATTGTTTTTAAGCATCGGCTCTTCACACTAGACAAGTTAGTATTTTAAGTAGAATGTGCCAAACCCTGGTCCTAAGGCATACACATGCTAAACCAAATGCTGGGGGGGGGGCGTCTAAACTTAAGAGTCTGTTTGGTTTTGGGTAAGGACCTGCAGATGAATCAACATAATATGAAAAAAATTCATTTTGACTATAAGTTTGGGTTTTGGAGAATCATGGAAGAAAGGCCATCTTAAAGATGTCAGTGTGGGTGTGGCATTGAGAAAAAAAATGATTTTAGGCAGACAACAATATCCAGAGTCACTGGGCCCTGGCCAACTCTATATGTTAATATCTTCTCCACACATATGTTCAAAGGAGTGAATGGAAAAAACATGAGCAGCTCTGGGACATTTGGCAAAATGTTTATTATCATTCTTATGCAATCATCATCGTTATTTCTTCTTTTTTTTTTGAAAGGATTTACCACCATTCTTCTAGGTGGGAACATTCTTTATTCTTTTTTTATTCATTTTCAAGGAGAGAGAGAGAGAAAGAGAGAGAGAGAGAGAGAGAGAGAGAGAGAGAGAGAGAGAGAGAGAGAGCATACCAGGGCCACCACCTTGTGGGTCTGGCTTATGTGGGTCCTGGGGAACTGAACCCTGGGCCTTAGGCACTGGAGGCAAGTGCTTTAACCGTTGAGCCATCTCTCCAGCCCCATCATCGTTATTTCTTATAACTCTTCCTTCTTATTTATTAGGGACTTCTCAATGTGAAAGCTCCCCTATAAATCAACTCTGCATTTCTCATTGAAATTTCATTGATGTGATAAAAAATGCCCTTAGGAAGCTTGAAATATTTTCAGGGGGGACTAGGTGGAAATAGTCATTCACCCTTGGTTTGCACCCATCACAAGTTCATGGCTCACTCCGGCCCACAGCATTCATTCCTTCAGAAAACATGGGTCAAAGATCAGATTTTTCCAAGTGGCACAGTGAAAGTATTCCATCTTCCTGCCAGCCAAGAATTTTATGTGATAATTATTATTTCACATTGTCAATCTGTTACAAGGTCATGTCCTAAGGGACTTAGAAGGACTGAATTGGGCAAAGAATTTGGAAATGTCCACATGTCATAATGTATTTTCATTTGTAAGGCGGTTCACTGAACAGATATTGATTGGGTACCTATATGTGGATTGTCAACATATGGTGGAGGTAGTGGTAAGAAAGTATTGAACAAGAGAGACAATTCCTTATTCATGTAGGACCTGATATTGGCCATTGAATGTGACAGAAATCAGTAAAATAATATACTTTCAGATGATTAAGAAATGATTACATATAGAATTGAAAATAGTTATTCCAACTAGAAAAGCCAGATAGAGTCAATATTTGCTTCCTTCTCCAGAGAACAAGTTTGCATGTCATGCCTTGTTAGTGAGAAATGAGTACATGGTCTAGTTCAGGAGTGAAAGGATCCCATGTTCTCATCTCTCAATCAGATGGATCCGGGGCACAGAGTTAACAGCAATTGTCTATTACTGTCCATAAATTTTCATCTCCATCAAACCATGCAAAGATGTGTGGGAACTTTGAGGAGTCATTCACTACGTTAGCCACAGCAGATCCCCAAACACTTCATCTTAGAAAGTCAGGGCTTGGGGACATGTCTCAGTGAATAAAGTACTTGCCACTCAAGCCTGACAACTTGAGTTTTTACCTGCAGCACCCATATAAATACCAGGCAGCAGATATGACCTTCCTGGAATCCTAGCATGGAAGAGGTGGAAACAGGGGTGCACCAGAGCCAGCTAACTAGCTAAACAAAGGGTAACTGTGAATTCTGGGTTCAAGCAAGTGACCCTGCCTTAGTAATTAAGGAGGAGAGCAATTGGACAAGACATAAACTTCTGACTTTCATCCACACAGGCGCATGTGTGCCCACAAATATCAACATGCAAAAAAAAGAAAACATAGTCTATAATTTCTTTTAGATCATTGTCTAGTTGAATTTTTAAGACAACTCTAAACTTTTATCAGCTCTGTAAATAGTATTTCTCAAACAGATACCATCTGTGAAGTAGGTCCATAAAGATGTCTGACTTGAGTGAAACAGAGCCTACATAAACCAAGCACGTCGCATGAAGTGGATTTGTTACTTCTATACAAGCAGCAAGTAATGATAGAAGCCACCAGAAGACACCAGGACAAGACAGTCACCCAAGGTTCAAGAATGCCACTGTAGGGTCAGTGAAGACACGTCAGAATGCCTTCCCCTCAGGGTTGCCGAGGGCCCCCAGGAAGTAACACACACTGGGCTTCATACAGAGAAAAGCAGCACACGGTAAGCACAAATGTACATGGATACTGGCTTGAGGATGGACTGAAATAGAGTCCAGACTATTCCAACCAGTTCTTCCCAATTTCAGGATGTTACATTCCCAACACATTTTGCAGTTATTTTTGAGAACTAAAGTGAGCAATGGGGAAGATTAGAACAGTTCAAGATCACCCAGACAACCATTCTGCAGTTGATCTCCTGGCATAGACACCCCACTTGGCAAAGCCAGCCTCCTTCACTTGCCCATAAACCTCAAGCAAAATAGCTGTCATGAGGTCCAAGAAGAATGAGATCATGTCTGTCCACAGTAGTCATTTAGCCTAGATCCCAGCCACCCTGGTAAGATGTGCACCAAAATAAAAGATAATCAAGGAAGCCATATAACCATCAGCATGGAAGTTTTGAGGCACCTATAATTTCACCAGGCTAGCAGGATGTAAGTCCAAAAGGCAGTACCTGCTCTGGCTTCTTGATTTTTTGGATTCCCTTGTAAGCTATAGGCTTTGTTGTTCCTTGTTGACTAAGAGGACCCAGAGAGCATCCAGGTGGGAAGTATACTGTCTCCAGTGTTCAAAGAAACTTATCAGTGATTAAACCTGCTTTTAATTACTGGATACCGTTGGGCTTTGAGGAGGGAGAGGAGAGGAAGTTTGAAACCTGGAAAGTCTATTTCTAAGAGAGACAGGATTTCCTACCACATACCACCAATGGCAGTAATATATACTTGATTTTATCTGGAATATTTCCTAGGCTTCCTCCCAAGTAACCTTGGTGTTCAGACTGCAGTAATCAATTAAAGTATCCAAGTCCCAAATGTCTTTTTATTTACATTGTAACAAGGTGGTTTGTGACATACTCCTCTGTGGTAAATCCTGAATTACCCACACCTGGCTTTCTACTTAGTATGAAGTATTGCATTTATTGAATAGCTCTTGATGCTTCTTGGGTAGCCTAGATGACAGGCGGGAATAGATGGCTCCTATTTGTGGCTGTGGCATAGCTCTCATTTTTAGCTGGGAAGAGGCCTACCCCTCAGGAGGGAGCAACAGTCTAAGTCACAGCAGCTAAAATGTCAATGTCAATAAATACCCTCAGCAGTGGAAACTAGAGTCATTTCTCAGAAAGTCCTGTCCATAAACAGAAGCAGCAAGGGTTGCAATAGCAATTTTAAAACTTCTTGATGTCATCAGTTTAATTTTTCCTCTTTTGATCCCTTTCATCTTTACAGGGGGCCAGAGGATCCCTGATGTCCTCTGGCATCCACAGATCTGGCCTCCTTCCTCCCTAGGACCATTAGCATTTGCATGATCCTTTGTCAAATGCACACACTATCCAAACTGCCTAGAACTGTCCTTCCTTTGCGCCAGACCTGAGAAAGCACCTCATTTGTGGAAATGTCCATGTTCACCAACCATGTGAGAGCCTGCTTTTCTTTCCTCTCTGATGCCTCAGGGACCTTTGGAGTATCCCCCCCCCACACACACACACCCTTTTTTGAGTTCTAGAAATTAGAAATCAGATATTTTTCTATACTATTTTTCTATTTTTATATCCCTTTATTTGTGTTCTGACTCATGCTGTCAATTCATCTACACTTCCTGGCATTCACCCCTTTCTGTTGGTACCTTTTATTTTCCCACAACCTCTCCAGCTGAGATCCAGAGACAGCCCCCATCTCCAAGCACTGACATTTATGCCCTGGGTCAGGTTCCATGGGGTGTCATCCTCCCACTTTAATAGGAAGCCATGTTTCTATCAGCCAAGCACTGACCACTGCTCAGCCGTGGGCAGCGAGCCCTGGTCCTGTGAGATGGAGTCTGCCCCACACAGTTCCAGGAACTGTGTTAGATTTATTGAAGACTCCAAGCAAAGGACAGTACAAGATTATGATCCAGTGCAAGACAGTTTCTCAAGGCTCAGGAGAGCTGCTTTGTGATAGATGGGTGCTGCTGGTACATGCTTCATTCTTACTGAAGCTTAGCTGTTTCAGGGTTTATGACAGGGACAACATGACTCACTGCTTAAACAGAGATAGACTGCTCCCCAGGGTGAGCAGAATCTGGGCTATGTCTTTTCCATGCAGAATATCGTACATTCTAGTCATTCTTAAAGACTGCAAATGTGAAAATGAAAACCAAGCCCGTCCAAGGTCACATAGAGAACCGACCTGAACAGTCCTTTTGCATGGATCTGCCTGAGTCAGTTAACTAACTGATGTTGTAGATCTGCATTCTCACCATTTAAATTCTCTGTACCAAACTTGATTCCTGATTCCCAGGATTGGAATTGCCTGTATTCCTTTAGCTGCATTTCATGCACTAATCTCTCCCTTGCAAACCCAGGTACTTAATCTAAAGCATTTACTTTTGTGTGTCTAAGAACTCATGACTGATAGAGATAACAGGAAAGTTTGGCATAGGAACTCAAACATATTTTATTTCCCTAAAAGATAATGAAGTGATAACGCTTTTGTTATTCTATCATCTGTAGCTAACAAAATAGAGATTTGGTGTATTTCTATGAGAAGTAACTAAATTGTTTCTATCTTCAGCAGATTTGTAAAACTGCTCATATAGGAATTTTGCTTATAGATAAACAAAAATAGGTTAACACAATTTCTTGGCAGCATTATAGTGCTTCAAACTTGTGAATCTATAAATTATAGTGCAGTATAAAATGTATAATATAGTATATACTGTACTTTTATATTGTACAAAGATTATCTAGTACAATTATACTTCACCCTTCTGTATTAATATTGTATCAAAAGCTAGCTGAGGGTCTTCACTATTTACCTTGTAAGCAATGGAAAATTAGTAAACAACTCTAGAATTTCTTGTTTCTAGTCTTTTTCAAAAATAAATGCTCTAAAAATTATTAAAAATAAAATAGGAGGCCTGGACTACACCTTTGAGCAATTTAAATGCTTTTAAATTATGTAAAATCACAGCATACAATGTCTCAGAAAGATCTAAAATATGTAAATACATATAAAATAGTAATTATATTCCTGGGTTTCCAATATTCATATTGAATTATGTTTATGACCTTTTATAAATTGATTGAAATAGCATAATGAATTATTTATTTCAAAATAATACACAGGGCATTTCTTGCTGGTATTTGAAAGGAGGGAGGGAGAGAGAGACAGAGAGAGAGAATGATTGAAAATACAGACATTCTGTGGGATTAAGTAAAATTGGCATACCCCATAATAGAGAAATTATTCTCTCATGTAGAATGGTGACTTCTGAATTCATATTCAGATCCATTCTACATTAAGGGTAAAAACATTATAAATTAGAGATGGTTGGTATATCAATAGTGAAATGTGGACTTGGTGGTATCGATTTGTGATTAAGGAAAGATATCTCAAAGGTGCATGTGTGCTGTGTTGAAGTAGTTAATATTATGAGCGCAATGCAATTGAAGATTATGGGGGTGGAAAATGATAGATGTCCTCCATTGAGTTTATCTTGATGGAAGCTCACAGTACTACATAGCTGTTGATCTTTGACTTGTTTATGATTTAGCAACAATAATGACAAATGAAGAATGTTTAGAAGTTACCGATTAAGCAGCAAAGACAGTTGCCAAGTCCAGTGACTGTCAAATATGATACTGTTCTGCTCCATCAAGAGCCCATCAAGGATAAAGCAAGTGTTTGTTCTGGGAATAGACAATCTGAGTGACAATTTGATGGAAGATTTTTCAGTTGAGTTTGGCTAAGTAATGAAGTTGAATATTTCTATTGATTTTTGTTGCTGTTGTTGGAGAGGATTTATGATCCTCATTATGCTATAGTTAATCAGTCTGGGGCCAGTGGTGTGTGTTTTTTTAAGCACTAAGCACATATTTAGCAAATGAGCTGATGGATGGATGTTAAAATTAATTTGCATTTTCTGAGGGAACTTGTGGTAAAAATGAAAGATTCTTTGAGATGATGGCAAATGGGAAAGTTACCCTGAGATAGCAGGGTGACAAACAAAAAAGAAAACAATAAAACAAGCCCAATAGGTAGGTAGGTGGATATATTCATGGGTTCTGGAGTTTACTACTAAATGGAATTATGCCTTTCAGCTTCCCTGGGTGGATCAGTGGGCAGTGTGTTATAACTGCCATGCTTTAGGGAACTGGAAGGAAGAAGAGCTCAACTCTGATTATTCTATTACAGAAATGGAATATTTGTTTCCTCATTCATCTTAGCTTATATTTTAAAACTATATATGCGTAATGCCAACATACACATTGTAAATAATTCTGTTATATAGTGTCAGACTTTATAGTCTGAGCTCCTCCGAAATATTCAATCTTATGCTTATCTGATGGAGGGAACATGAAATATTGTTTCCATGAAGGGAGGGATCTTCTCTAGCTTCAGGGAAATTTCTGCTTTGATTTTACTGAAAATGTTTTCTGTATCATTAGTATGATATTTTCTCTTTTAATGGCCATGATTCATAGATTTCATCTTTGGTGTCTGTGATGGTTAAATTTATTTGTCAATTTGACCAATGTAATAATCCATAATAATCTTGGGAGGTCTCTGAGTTTGCCTGCAGGAAGGATTGACAAATTCCTTTTGGGATTTTGGAGAAGACTTGTGATGGTTAAATTTGTCAACTTGATCTAATCCATAGTAATATTGGGTGGGCCTCCCAGAAGGAGACTAATGTAAGGAAGCTTAGGGGGAGGAGACACTCTTCCTTCCTCCGCTGCTGCTGGTGCTTGTTCGTGACTTGCACTCGCATCCTGCTCTCCTACCCTTCCTGGACATCGGAACCCAGTTTCCTTGGCCTCACATCGTGGACTGTCAGCCGACTCTCCCCAGGAAACCATCAGGCCTTCTGGGCTGGATGGGGACTGCTGAGACATTCAGCCACGTGGACTGAACAGCTACTGGTTCGTCACCTGTGGGCCTACAGACTGCTATTGTTGGACTGTCGTAAGCTACCTCAATAAATTCCCTTTTATTATACTCCAATCTATCAACTCTGTTTCCTCTAGGGAACCCTGACTAATACAGTATCCTATGGAACTGGCATACTCCATTCATATATTTTTTTATTAATTTGTAGTTGACTGAGTGTTTCCAAGCACTGATATTCTGTTCTCCCCATGTTTCCCTCAATTGGTGAGTTTTTTCCATAGAGCCTTTCATTTGACTTATTGAATTTCTCATTTGTAAAATTTCAGTTCAGCTTTGCCTCGGTGTTTGGCTTTATTGAATTATATTTTTATATCCTATATTAAATTCCTTATTTCATTTAGATGTTTGTGTTCCCTTGGAATTTCTTTAGGAGTATATTTGAGAAAATAATTTTTGTATGAGATTTCATCTTATTCACTCTCATTGGAGGACATTACAGTGCTATTGGTGATTTTTTTGAGGAATAATGTTACCTTGTGAGAGAGGTTAGGAGAAAGACCCTCCCGCCATAGGTAGATAGGGTGTGGCCTCTAACAGTGACCTCATGTCGCTCTGCCAAAAACTCCTCCAAGGAAAACTAAAAACCCAAGCTCAAGCTTGGGAGGTGCCTTTTTTTCCTTTGCCTGACTGCTGGAGGCAGGTGGTGAGGTTAACCTCCTTTCCCCATCTTCAGATCTGGCCAATGGTAGGATCTGAGGGGGGAAAGGGGAGATATTTTTCCGCTTTATTATGTGTACATTTCTCCACATTTAGTGATTCATTGTACCTTTAAAATTCCCTTGTGAATATCCCTAGCCAAGTGGTGATAGGCTGCCTTCCCAACCTCCTGAATTTAGCCTGATATGAATAAACGTGTGTGATAAAGAGATTTCTCTCTAATTTTGTCCAATTCTTTGTCATACTAAGATTCAGACTTTTGCGGGAAGTACCGTGGATGAAAGCCTCCGGTGTTCACCAGCAGCTACAAGTCTCAGCCCTTACACTTGGATTTTCATATTATTGTGTGTGTGTGTGTGTGTGTGTGTGTGTGTGTGTCGTGTTTGCATCAAAAGAATGAGTGAAGGCATCTCAAAAAATTAAAATATATCTTCCATCTTCCATATGACCAAGCTATACCACTAACTAGTAATTTACGTGAAGGACTCTAAATCAACACATCACATAGAACTTGAAAATCAATGTTAATTATAGCCCTATGCACAATATTTAAATTATACAAAAACCTATGTATCCAAAAGCAAAGAAATAAAAGAAATGTGATATTTATACACAATGAAACATTTTCAGCCATAAAAAAATTATGGCATTTTCAGGAAAATGGATGCAACTAGAGACAATCACATAAAGTGAATTAAGCCATTCTCAGAAAGACATTTTTTTTTCTAATTGGCATTGTAAGATTTTATAAAGATAGAGAAAATCATGTATGTATATATGCACATATGTATGTAGGTATGTATGTATGTATATATGCTTATTCTTGCATTTTAATATTTGTTACTTTATTCATTCCAGCTCAGGTTTGATGAATGCGCATAATAGAAGGGTTATGGTAACTCTTCATGACTGTCTAGTAAATCTTGACTGTGTCAAGTATCATACTGGTTGTTAAATATTTCCAAGACCCATGAGACTTTATTCTCTTCATTAATGTGTTTGTTCTCATATTACTATGTATAGACAGTACTGTTGGTGATGGAGTTACAGTGGCTAAACAAAGATAGCCTTAGGCTTCATGGAGATGGTTACAATACTATATGCCAAGATCTATGAAAGACCTTTTACTTTTCTTAGTATATTTACTCTTGACTGCCCCTGTCTGCAGTACATAAAATCTAGTAATAAATAAAGCGAAGAACTAAACAATTTCTGAAACTCACCCAAGCTCATACTATTCCTAGTTGCTAAAAATGTGCCTACTGTTGACAATGTTTCCAAAAGGTTAATATTACATTTCTTCTCTTTAAAATAAGCTTATTTGCTAATGTTGCATTTAAACAATATGTTTCAAGAAGTTCTGAATCTAGAAGTATGGGGCCTTAAGCCTGGTTTGGAAAAAGACTCACCCCCAAATTGTGCTTAGGGCATCATCATGTATTTGCTTTGAGTTCAGCTTTCTAGGTATGTGCTGACCTTTTCCCCTTGAAAGACTGTGCAAGGAGGGAAAGCCTGAGAAAGTTCAGCCCTAGAGAAGTAGACTAAGTGTCCTTCCTGGTCCTGGTCATGGTGGTTTGAATGTGAATGTATGCCCCATAGGCTCAGGAATTTTGGACTAAGGTTAAGCTTTCTGCTTCTGTCTCCGGCAGGAAATATCACTGGGGGTGAATCCTGGAGCCCAGCCCCAAGTTTTATTTAGAGATGTATACTGATTCTAGCCCGAAGGTGTGGAAAGAGCAGTTTGAGCTTTAGCTGTTTGCATATGTAGTGCTAGATGTTGGTGGTTTCTCTCTGCTTGGATCTGTGAAAGGGAGCTAGCTTCTTCCACCACTGAAACTTCCCCTGGATATATAAACTTGAAAAAAGTCCCTTCCTCCCATAAACTGTGTCTGGTTTGAGGTTTGTTCCAGCAATGTGGAACTGGCTATAACACTGCTATTCGTAACAGAAACTCTAGGATTTAACTTGCCCTTTTTAAAATTGTTCTTATTTAAGTTGACATTCATCTTTTCTGACTAATGTATGCTGAAAATGTATACAAGAGGGAGGAATATCCTAAATTAAGAAAAGGACATTTTTGGAAGTTCAATGCTTTCTGTGTAGACAAACATTTCTGAACACTACCTCATGTGGACTGAGCCTTACTGATTCTCCAACTATACCTACAGTCCACACAGAACTCAACCCAAAAGTTCTGGGCCATTCCCAACATAAACAAGTGGCCAGAATAGAAGATGATTGATAGATGATAGATAGATAGATAGATAGATAGATAGATAGATAGATAGATAGATAGATAAGAGGGAGAGAGAGAAAAAGAGAGAAGACATGCTGAGGACATCAAACCATGAAAGCTGATGTTACAGGTCACCAACCATCCTGGTGTCAACATCAGGTACTTGAAGCCTACCTATAATGGTCCTCCCACACCCCTCATACATAACTTCTTGCCTTCTAAAACCCTGAGGATTCTCTGTGGCAGTCTACTTTTCTAAAGCCACTGGTAGCTTTGAAGGATGAGAGAGGTTAATACTCTAGGGGCAGAAGATAATCTCTAGACAATGAACCTTCTGTGATGGTTAAGTGTTGTTGTCAATTTGACCTGTTTAGTAATCCACAGTAATCTTGGGTGAGTCTCTGAGGTTGTTTAGCAGAAAGATTAACTAAAGAAAGAGGTCTCTCCTCCAGCGTGAACCTTTTATCCAGAATGGGTGCCCCTCTTGGGGCAGGGGCTGGGCATAAGGAAGCTCCAAGGGAAAGAAATCTCTTTCTTCCTTCCCACCACCTGTTTTGGTGTGTGTATGGTTTTGGTGATGGTTTCTCTCTCTGTCTCTCTCTTTCTCTCTTTCTCTCTCCTTTTACCTGTGAAATGGGCCAGCCTCTTTCATTATTATGGAACTTCCCCTGGATTTGTAACTTCAATAAATCCCTTCCTCCCTTAACTGTGCCTGGTTTGGAGGTTCATCCCAGCAGTGTGGCTGACTGCAACACCCTCTTGAGGAATAATTCCTTTATATAGACTCTGCATATCAGCACACTGACTCTGACCTGATCCAATGACACCTGTGAGTCCAGGAATTGCAAACAATTTAAACTTCCATTAACTTTCTTAATCTTCTGCAACCAACCCAAAATAAGCTATTTCCTTGATTCTTAGTCTTCAGAGACTGAAAATAAAAAAAAAAAAAAAAAGATTGCTCAGAACACAGGTGCTAGTTTGCATGCTCAAATTGACACAAAACGTTCAAGGGATGCAAAGACCATTGCAAACTTCCCCTGGACTATTGATTGGTGCTGAGAATTTTTTTAGGGAGCTGGGACTTTTTAGCCTTTCTAAACCATAAGGGTTAGGGTTAGTGTTAGCCTACCCTTTAAGGGAATGTTGGTGCTCTGGTGTCTTCCTTTCTCCCTTTGTCTTCCTAGCTGGGATGCAAGAAATTTTCTCCAATACTCCTTTCCTTTGCCATCCTGCTCAAAGCAATGGGTCTATCCAATGTTACACAGTGACCTCCATAACGTGAGACCAAATAACCCTTAATATGTTAATTACCTCAGTTAATTTATTACAGTAACAGAAAACACACTAGGCTTTATAATATTTTTCTGATAATCTTGTAAATGTGGGGGAATGCATATAATACCTCCAAGAGAGTCACACAAACACAATATGCATACTATGCAGACATTCAAAATTGCATAGGCTACCTTCCAGAAATTCTCACATAAACAACTTCATTGAATACTTCCCAGGCATTTATACGTATACAACATGTGCCCACACATCTACATAAAAAATGATCATGCTTTAAATCATTTAACAGATAAGAGCACACATAAATCTCACTTTTGCCTCTGTAGCTCAATTTATCATGAATGATTTATAGTTATGCTACTTATTATCTATTTTGAGTCATTGCATTAGTCATTTAGTTCAAAAAATAATATATGTCCATGGTATATAATTCCAAAGGTGACAAAAATCATTCAGTAAACTATAAGTTCCCAGGGCTGGAGAGATGGCTCAGCAGTTAAAGGTCCCTTGCTTGTAAGCTAGCAAAGTTAGCCAAGGCTAACTCCCCAGTGGCACAGTAGCAAGGGACACTTTTTCTCAAAGAAAAGAATAGAAAGAATCCTCTGACCACACACACACACACACACACACACACACACACACACACACACACACACACAGAGAGACCACATTAGAAAAACTAAAAACTTCTATTGTTATCTGCCCTCTGGCCCTCCAGTACCACTACCATTAACTATCAAATGTCCTAGTTTCTGAGTACACCTCTCTTCTTAAATGAAAATATTTTAAATATGTTTTTACTTTTATATCCAGAAACCTACATAGGGTGGGGTTATGCAAATTCATGGCAGACCCTGAAGGCACCCTTCCTGTGGTCCAGGTGCAGTGAACATGGCTTCTTTTACTGGAGCCATTCTCTGTAACTCCTACCACTTCTTTGTCCAGAACGTTCAACACACTCCATTTCTGGACAAACTGCACTTTTTCCACATCTTTTTCTGTCACTTTTTGAATTACCAGGTTCACTGTAATCCTGCTAAAGGCAAGCAGATTTTATTAATGCTAATTCCAAAATGCTCTAAAGTCTTAAAAAATCCTTTATAAAATTAATTAACATATGACTTTTAAATTCAGGTTCACTCAAATTCTTAGGATTTGGGCAAAGCAGTGAATATATATATATATATATATATATATATATTTGCTACAATGACATGCATCACCTCTAATTCTGATTCCCCAGTGCAGACTGGGCTCCCATTCATAGATCCTATAAGCAGTCCTTACTGCCTTTATTTATATTGATGCTTTAAAATCTTGACAGAATTGCCCATTCATCTCTGATAATATTATTCTAGAAATACTCTAACCCACTCTCCAGCCTTTTCTAAATCTCTCCCACCAACATATTCCCAAGATAACCTAAAGAACCACGCGGTCAGGCATAGGGACAGCAGTGACTCCACTCCTTGTATGAATTTTCTACATAAGTTACTGTCACATCACTGCGACAGTAATATCTGGCAACAGAAACCCAATGGAAGAAGGATTTCTTTTGGTCAATGGTTTCATAGCATGCTAAGCATTGTGGAGCAGTGGAGGCTATTCACATATGCAGAACCGGAAACAGCAAGTATGGCAAGAGCAAGAGCCTGCTTATAAATTTCCAACACTCTTCCCTGCTGACCTGTTCCTTCTACCTTACTCCACCTCTTCAGGTGGCCCAGTCTCCAACATGCCAACAGCTGAGGGCACCAGCATAACACATGAGCTGGGAGAGGTAGTTCATATTCAAAGCCTAATACCACCCCATCAGAAGCAGACCTAATGTTTCTCCTAGGAACTCCACCTACCCCTATTAGTCTCGGATAATGTCAAACAAGTTTAAGAGATCACAGAATCCAGGGGGCTTTTGGCACCATAACAAAGACCATGTTGCAAGCTCATTTTATCATCACGCCACAATTTTTTAAAATAAAAATTTAGAAACATCCAACTTCACTGCACAAGCTCCAACACAGCCGTCTGTGTCGTCACCCTGGTAAAAATTGATGTGAATTCTGAGAAAATGAAATTCTTTCATTCTGGAAATGCTCTTTCGTCACCTATATTTAACAGCAGAATTCATTGACAGCAGCTGTCCTCACCCAACGTTTTAAATTACTTTGAATCTAAAACCAAGTGTGTTTAAATATTTGAGTAGGTTTCTGAACTCATTACCATTTGTATATTTACACCGCATTTCTTGGTTACCACATTGTTTCAACTATGGCTGCTTCACAGTAGATTTCCTAACCAATAAGGTTACTTATACCAAGGTTTTTAGAACTCTTTTTCATTTTCTTCTTGATGTGTGTGTGTGTGTGTGCACATGAGTATAGGTTTATGTGTGTATACTTTTCAATGTGTGCATACGGAATAAAACAAATATCAAAAACATTTTATACCAAGTCATGAAGCAAAGGATTTAAGTTGTGTCAAGACTCTGAATCCATTTTTGAATCTATAGCTGAAACCTGTGTGCCGTAGATATAACAATGCCAGATATTAGATTTACATAGAGTAAAATTTTCTAAATGGGAAGACCTTCTCAGGTCAGAAAAGAGTGGAGTAAGGGGCCAGAAGGGTAGTAAAAATCTTAGTTTTGGGGAAACAGGGCTATAGAGAAGTTTTGGTGACAAGAGACAATGGGCAAATATAAGGTATGTCAGGGGAGGTAAAGCAGCCTCCTATGGGCAGAAAAGTTTTGGGATCCTTAAGTTGACATCTTGAAACTAAACACAGATTTGAGGAAACAAGTAGGTGAATGGTATAGTGCTTTGTTCCAACTTTTATAATCTTTTATAATTTTTCTATCAGTAATTTATCATTTGTCAACTCTTATCTGCATGAATCACATATGATGTCTGTGTATAATACTGTATTAGCTTATTGATTTTATTTTTATTTATTTACCTTAGTTTAATACATATATACATAAAAATATATACCTATATATACATATACATAACTATATATACATACGTATAGTTATTGCATAATATGTGTTTCAGTACAAGTATACAATGACCTGAATATTTGTTGATTGACAAATTGTTCATTTACAAATAATACATTAGTAAAAGTTATATGATAAGCATATAGCAGATTTCAAAGTATCCACATATATTTTCAATTAACGGGTTGATGTTTAGATCAAAATATATATTTAATACATTAAAATGGAATCAGTATAAGAACATATAAAATCAGTACTCATAGATTCAGTCAGCTATATATATTCAATTTTTACACCATCCATCTAAAGTTAGTAGTGCAAAGAAACTCTGCCTTTTGACTACAGAAAACTCTTACTCAGTTCCACCTGCCCCTGCCAATGATGTTAAAGTTCTCCATGTGATGCTATCAGAAATAAAAAGCTTATACTTGGAAATCTATTCTTCAAGGTAAGAAGTTTTGGATATAGCTGTTATACTCTTTTTTTCATGGGTCTCAAAGTCATATACATACACAAAACAAACCAGTGGCCCATAGCTAATTACACAGCATTCAAGGGAAGATTAAAGTGGAAAGGATTTACAGAAGTCAAATTTAAAGTGGAGGTGGTTGACTGACAACTTGTAATTTGTGGGAGTCTTGATGCAATATCATGACAACAGTAATGTAATTGTCAAGAAAATTAGCTCAATACTGTGACATATAAAATAAAAAGGTAACATCAACCCAAACATTTATGACAAAATACATTATGAGGACACAGTGAGCATTATATCTATTTTGTGCAAAATCAACAGTTTTGAAAAGAAAAAGTTTTGAGATGTATACATTAATACTGTGTATGGTATAAGGACTGATCCAGACAACCCATGGAGGAGGTTATCCAGTTGAGGGGGGAGGGGAGGGCAGTGGGGAATTGGGGATAACAGCTCATTGTTTGCCCACTAAATGTTGTAACTCATTATGGACAATAAAAAAATTTATTTAAAAAAAAGAATATACCAACAACAACTAAATACAGGTATTTTTAAAAAGTTGGTGGCTGGAGGTATGGCTCAACAGTTAAGGTGCTTGCCTACAAAGTCTAATGACACAGGTTTGATTCCCTATTACCCACATAAAGCCAGATGCACCATGGCCCATGTATCTGGATTTTGTTTGCAGTATCTGGAGGCCCTGATATGCTCATTTTCTCTCTCTTTCTTCTTTTATCTCTCTCTGTTAGCCGGTAAAGAAACAAAGATATTTTTAAAAGAATGTACCAAGAAAATATAAATTGTATGAATACTATATTAAGTAGTTCAGAATGTATGAAGGAAATGTGAATTGTATAAATAGTATATCAAGTAGTTCAATATATCTAAAATTAAGTTAAAAATATCTGTGTTTTTAAACAACGATGCAGCTAAACCCAGCATAAATCACAATTGTAAAAAAAAAAATACCTTCTATTTTTAATGCTGAGTTTTGTTACCAATTGAAAATTACTAGCTTTGGGCATGTTAGATCCAAATCAAAGAAGGAAGATATGCCCATGCAAATATATATATTGATGTAATAACTGATTTTGTAATTGACACTATACTGCAGTCGTCTAATATTGAACCCACTATAGCCAAGAACTTGATGAATCTAGAAAGACTTGCAGAAATATTTCCTACTGCCATTATCATGTACTTATGGGATAAAATATGTAGAAAGCACCTTAAGTAAAAAAAGCTTCAGAATTCAGTAAAATACAACATCTCTAACTCAGTTATTTTAATAACATTTTAACCATTTAACTTTAATCTAGTAAAAGCTGTATAGACTTAATGTGTGTCATATGTTCTGATTCTGAGTTTCCACCTGACATATATGTAATCTCTACGTATATAAGGCAAAAATAATCTGTTGTGAACTTTAGGATACCTTTGAGAAATTTTAAGAAATAAATTAAGCATAAAAGATATCCCAATTTTTTATTTTATTTTATATGAAAGAATTTGATTTTGGAAAGCAAAAGTCAAATTCACCAGAAAATTTGTAAACTTTAGTTATGAGTACCTAATAAATCATAATTGGCTACTCATTGGTAAGTGATGATTAACAAATATAACTGGGGACTGGTGAGATTGCTCAATGGTTGAGGCACTTGCCTGAAGAGCCTAATGACCAGTGTTTAATTCCCCAGGATCCAGGTAAAGCCAGATGAACGAAATGGTTTGCTGATGGCCCTGGTTATCTCTGTCTGTCTGTCTGTCTGTCTGTCTGTCTTTCTCTCTCTCTGTTTGTCTGTCTGTCTGTCTCTGTCTCTCTCTCTCTCTTTCTCTCTTTGCTTGCAAATAAATATTTTTAAAAATTGAACAGGTTGTGGTATTGCACAGCTGTAATTCTAGCACTCAGGAAGCCAAAGCAGGAGGAACTCAAATTCTAGTCCAACCTGAGCTACCTACATTGGGAAACTCAAAATCAGACAGACCTGAACCGCAAGTTCTTTCTCCAATGTGGATCCTAGCTTGTGAAATTTATATGAATGTGGATAAACAGCAGGAAGTATGGGGAAAATCTGTGACACTAGAAAGGATATCAAGGGAAAGTTAAGGAGATGCTGATAGAGGTGGGGACAGGGAGTTCACATGTGCCCTGAAAGCGGAGGAAGGATACACGGAAGCAGGAGGATGGCAGACATGGAGGTGGTGGAGAATGAACTAAGACAGATGGTATTTGCAGATGCCATAGCTGGGGGCTGGGGAGACTCTCAGCCCATAAGGCCTTTGACAGGGAAGCAATGAACGTGCAAGAGTCTTGGCTTGATTCACCCGAGTTAGATTCCCACATTGCCCAGCACCCATGTTAACAACTGGGCATGGCCAAACCCACGATTAATGCCAGGCTTGTGAAAAATGGAGACCAGGGAAGCACTGGGGTTGGCTCCTCAGCCAGTCTGACAGAAACCAGCAGCTCTGGGTTCAGTGAAAGACTCCTCTGTAGGAAACATGCTGGCCCAGGGTTTTCCTCTGGCTTTTGCATTTGCATCTGCACACACACACACACACACACACACACACACACACACACACACACACAAATACTATAAACATATGCAATATTTTGTATGCTAATATTTTTTTTTAAAAAAAGAGAAGAAAGTCATAGCAGGAAACATAATTATATATCATTTTAGCTCTTTCATAGGGGTAGAACCTTTCTTTTCTTAAATAGCTAGGGATATAGGAATACAGACATAAAGCAAGGGAAATTATTCCAGAGAGATGCATAAATTTTGCTATGTCAGCAGATTGTGGGAGAGAATGGCCCTTGTAGCTGTAGGTTAATGCAATAAACAGTGAAAACAAAAAAGAAAACAAAGAAAAAAAAAGAAAAGAAAACAAGCCCATAGAACTGAGTAAATATGTTGAGATTTAATGACTCTCATGGCTTTTCAGACTCACATAATGCATTAAGGTAAAAAAAAATTCCACAAACTATTAACCCATTCATTTCTTTCATATTCTGGAGGTCACAAGACCTAAGGACAGTTTTTTTGGGAGACTATAAGGTTAAGACTAATTTTACAATATTATTAAAATATCATTAAGGCATGCTTTCAAAAATGCATTCATTCATATTTTCAAATGAACCTATGACTAAATATTTGATAAATGTTTTAGCTTCAATTGTCAATGTGATATCACACTAAACCATCGAAATTTTTTGAGATCCTAAATTTGAAGAGTGTAAAGATATTTAGAGAACCAATAAAAAATAGACACCAAGCCTATTTATGATATCTTTACTCAGGAAAAGGGAGGAAGTGGATAATTAAGCAGTGCCTTGTCACATACTCCCGTTTTAGACTTGCCAAGCTTATAAATATATGTAACACAACTCCCCACAGCACTCAGGCCTTATGCAACCTATAAAAATGGCAAAGTAGCAAACACTCACCATATATATGGTGCACGTACATTCTGTAATTTACCCAGAGATGTCCTTGTAGCAAGTAATTGTAGAGTAATAACAAGAACCAAGGGTATATCATCTTGAATTAATACAATGACCAATATTTAAGTATTCTAGTCTCACTTAGAAATGACTGAGGCAGCTAGTGAATGCCAAGTATTTTAATATTAACCTAAGGTTTTAAGTTATTGAAGAATTTGGAAACTTCATTTAATTTGGTACTGTAAAGCATAATTAGCATTGACATAAAGAGTTTTAGAATAAAAATTAAATTCAATTAAATGTAAATTCATACATTTTATTATCAATATATTCGACAAAAATACTTTAGAAAAGCATATCCAAACATTGCACTTTAAAAAATAGACTTGTATTATGATATGACACTGATAAATCAGAGACATTGTTCTTTTATTAAATAAAATATTTTCACTGAATTTAATTGCCAAAGATTTGTTTAAATTGTGTGAACTTGGATTCATGAATTTTTTTTTCTATTTTTTTTGCTTTAAACATGTTTTCTTTCTATAATATACTGAAGATATTAAAAATCAAAGATTTTTATTTTCTTGAAAATTCAGGAATATTCCATTTATTCCTGTCCTGAAACAGAGTCTTAATGAGGAAATGCTAAAAGGTATTGAAAGACTCCCCAAGGCCTCTCTCAGGAGAGCGTACCCCAAAACTCCAATAATCACACCAGCAGATGCAAATGCAAGAGGATTTCATTTCTCCGCTGTGCAGTCGGGCTCCACAAGCAGGCAGATGAATGTCTAGGCAAGATGGAGCCCCGAAGAACAAAGGAGCAGGGTATTTATGGACAGAAGCTATCTAATTATAATACAGCTTAGGTCACAGGGTGTGTGGTATTTCTATTGGCTCCTTTCCTGTATCTGTATGCCTCTTGATTGGTTATTTCCTTGGAGCCACATCCCAGGGTCAGCCCACATTCCAGGACAGCCATATGCTTCCTTATATGGTGTCTTTTTTTTTTTTTACTTCCTGGTCTTTGTGACCAGACATTCTTTAGGGAGGGGGAAGTAAGTCTAAAAATGGAGTCTGCTTTATAAAATGGATTCTTCAGTATTATAACAAAAATAACTGTTCAGTTAAAACTTATTTTTTTCTTCTACTATATTCAAGAACTCTTGAGGCTACTTTCTAGGCATGGAGATTAATTGGATTTGAAGGTAAAGACAATGAAATTAAAACCTGGGTTGGACTCGAGCTCTGAATTTCTCATACCCTATAAAAGAGTACATAATTCAGGAAAACAGACATTTAGAAATCTGAAAGCAATTTTCTTTTTCTATAGGCAAGTCCAGAGATTTTGAGCTCAGTTAACTTTGAGTTAGGTTATATATTTGAGCCCATGGATTGCTGGCATAAATCATGAAAAGAGACAATGCAGAGTTAGGTATCTCTACTAATTTTGATATTTGTTCTGGAAGAACCTTTGAATTGATCTATCTCTTCCTTTTCCATGAAATCTCTGCCATGAAATGCATTAGTAGGCATTAGGAACATCCCACCATTGTTAGGGGGGAGTATTTACAACAACATCCCCTAGTTTCCAAAGACAAAGAATGAGGAAGGGGAAATGTCTCAGTGAGTGAAGCACTTGCTGCTCAGGCACGAGGATCTAAGTTTGGATGAACCCCTTGAAAGCAGTGGCTGGCAGCTGGGTAAACAGTGAATTGGTGAAGTAGGACAGGCAGAGTAGACAGCGGACATCATCCTTAGAAGATACATCAGAAATAGATTTCACCCTGCACTCTTGAACATAACCAGAAGTATTTCAATCAGTTGCATTTAGGTAATTCAGAACTTGCAAATATTTTCAATCATAGTGAAATTATACTTAGCCTTATATTACTGTAACGCAGAAGATTTTAAAAATCGTTTTATGTAATTAAATGTCTTGAGTGAAGCACTGAAAATATGATTATGTACGTCTTTTGATGAACGTGAAAACAACGTATTGGTGTGAAAGACCCCCCAAGGTCTTTCTCGGGAGAGCGTACCCCAGGACTCAAACAACCACACCAGCAGATGCAAACGCAAGAGGATTTTTATTCTTCGGCTGCACAGATGGACTCCCTGACCGATGAGTGCCAGAGAGCTCCGAGGAACAAAAGCTCCGGGTATATATAGGCAAGAACCACAAAATTATAATACAGCTCAGACCACAGGATGTTTTATATCTCCATTGGTTCTTTTGTCCTGATCTGTACAATTTTGATTGGTTATCCAGTTGGAGCCTGGTATTTGCATTTCATATTCCAGGAATAGTCATATTTTACCTTTTATGGAGTGTTTGTTCAGTTTATGACTTGGGACCTCCCACAGAAGGGGAGGGGGAGTGAGCCAGGAGAGGTTCTTTCATATATGGACTGTTTTATGAAATGGAGTCAGTTTTATGAAATGGATGCTTCAGGGGAAGCTTTGTTATTTAAGCACAAGAAAGCTTTAAATAGGTTTCACTTTTGCTTTTCAAATCTGTAAGCTGGAGTAGTTTTATATCGCTTTTTCTTGTAATGATAAGTGAAAAAGTAAGACATAGAAAACCTATGGTGTCTATTAATGAAAATGCCTTTAATATAAACCTGTATTTTATGTTTGCTAAGTTCTTATAAAATGCCATGGACTAACTACATAAAAGTTATCTCATAAAGTTCTCAGAGCAATTCTATGAGAAAGAAATCTTTTCTTTGTATTAGGAGGGTAGAATCTAATTTTTAGAATTTAAAAATAAGTTCACATAGCTTTCCAAAAGGCAGACTTTATCTCAGGAATAAAACTTAATTACCTGTTAGAAAATGCAAAAAAAAATGATGCCAATTATGGGAAGTCGACGTTTCTCATGAGGAATAAATGCATGGCTGTATGATACCAGTTACATTTTACTAGCTTGAGAGAAAATAAAACAAGGATGAGTTTAGGGTGTGGTCAGTGACAAAAAATGAGAACTAAACACAGAATAAATGAATTAAAGACAAATATAAAAACTTAGGCTTTTTCCAAAGTCTTTCTTTCTGGGGAACTATTTCGAATATTCCAGAGTTGTATGGTCAGTTTAATGCTCACAGTCTTGTGTGGAACTGGACTCTAGAAACAGGACGAGCTGACAGGAACCACAGTGTGTGAAACACACGCTGAACGTCAGGTGCATGGTTTCCAGGTGGCAATATGTTATCAAAATGGTATTTTGACATTAATATATTAATATATTAATCCAGATAAATATATTGCTAAAATTAGACTTTTTCCAGTTTTTTCGTGGTTGCTTTATTTTTTTATTTTTTATTTATTTATTTATTTTTTTTTAGCAAACAGAAATGTCAAATAGAGTGTACTGGTGACCCATGGAGTTTTCAGTCTATTTCCATAAGTGTCCCAGTTAGTCTTGTTTTTGCCTTCAGAGCCCAAGCATCCGTAATATATAGATGATTATTTCATGTTATATTTTTAAGACGACATATTTAGTAGATGAACTTAAACATGTTCTGAAAGTTTCAGGGAAATTGAATCTTATTTCTTGGATTTCCCATGACACTGAAACAAATCGTATTGAGGTAATACTGTGAGATGAAAATGTATTTGATAGTGATGAGTCTTTATGGTGTTTAAAAATGAATCAAAAGAATCCATTTTCACTTTAAGGTTAGAGATCACTCATGAAAGGGGAAATATCATTTTAAGTGAGGATCTAATAAAATGTAATTTTTTTGCTGAGAAGGCTAGAACTGAGACCTTGCAATTCTAGAGGGGAAAAAAAGATAGGTTGCTGGTTTTAGAATGTTTATAAATTTGATTTTCTTTTTCTCTGGAATTGTATGAAGACTGGACCAAATATCATTCATCTTAATACATCTACTTGGCCGGATTGATTGTCGATCAAGACACTGTTATCATATTAGAAACACAGATTTAGGGAAGGCAAGAGAAGGATTCAGAAATGCAATGTCTAATTTCCAGCAGTGAGAACCCCAGAATTACAGTCCCATTAAGTTCTGAGAGAGCAGACTCAGCATGCCTCATTTCTTCTGCACATCGGTTCAGGGTAAGTTCGCCTTAGAGAACAACATGTGGAGGTTTTGGAAGTGACAAATATGCCATGGAGGGACATTAGTCAGATGAAATTTAAAACACATTTGCTTCTGGCTTTAAAGTCTTTGGTCTGGAACAAATGACAGTCAAAATCACTCAGTTTGAGGTGGGGAAATCATCGGGGCATCTGCTATACTTCAATCTCCCAGTCCATATCGTGTACAAAGGGAACAACACACTTGTCATTTCTTTTCAACTGAGACTTTGTCAAAGCTCACCAATCCAAAGACGGAGTTCTTGTCAGTTAGAAAGAAACACTTGTGGTGTGTGAACAGTTCCACAGAATGCAAGGCTTAATGCTTGGGTTTCATTGCCCAATTCTCTTTATTACAGACAGTAGCGTGGATCTATATGCTGTCTGTCACAGTCATGACCACACGCTGCTGGGATGAATCTCCAAACCAGGCACAGTTTTGGGGAGGAAAGGATTTATTTGTAGCTATAGATACAGGGGAAGTTCCAGAATGCAAAAGAGGCTGCTCCTCTTTCACAGGTCCGAGCAAAGAGAAAAATCCATCACCTGCACCACACACACACACACACAAAAAAAAAAACAGCAAACAGGCAGGAGGAGCAAAGGAAAGAATCTCTTTCCCTTTATATAGGCTTAGGGTGGTGTCTTGCAACCCTATCCCTGACTAAATGGCTTCCAGAATCTCTGGAATATCCTTCCTGCACTGCCCACACAGGAAAGGATGTTTACTTCTAGCTTCTTTGAGCTTCTTTAAATCCTGCCCCCTACTGAGAGGCTGCCTTCCTATGAACATCCTCAGAGACCCACCCAAGATTACTTGAGAGGTCAAGTTGACATCAAAACTTAACCATCACACCGTCCTTGGCCAGAAAAACCTCAGACAAAAAAGAAATATAAAACTAGCCCTTTGTACTCATTTTCCTTTTTAGATCGTCAGAGAGTTTGATGAATTGCTTAACATGAAATGTTCCTCTTGGGACATTATAGGAATAGAAAATTTGAGAAATTTCATTAGTAAAGAGAGTAACATTTGGAGTTTTGTTATAAATGCCCCAATATATACACATTTGATATGTTTTTGGAATTATTCATGCCAAAGCTCTACTATTATCAATTTATTGTAATTTTTCCAGTAGACTATAACATAGCACATTTTATTAATTATGTGTTATATTTAGATAAATAATGGGAATCACAATTTGATATAGGAATTATCAATTATTTTAAATGGACAAAAGTACTAGCTATAAATAGACACCATGTTAAATATGGAAACTATTAATTAGTAAGCATCATTGACAAAGAAAGCATAATGTTTTAGGGAACATTTGTGATACATATGTCAAACAAAGAACTTATATCTGGGAAACACTTTAAAACAACAAAAACATGACAGATAGCCTTATAGAAAAGTAGATTATTGTCATG
The DNA here is from genome assembly GCA_004024765.1 of Zapus hudsonius. Classification (NCBI taxonomy): domain Eukaryota; kingdom Metazoa; phylum Chordata; class Mammalia; order Rodentia; family Dipodidae; genus Zapus; species Zapus hudsonius. The sequence goes on along the minus strand of PVHP010009387.1, from coordinate 11,998 downwards.
AACAAGTACTTAACAAAAGAATATATCCTAATGGCCCTGTAAATGGGTTTAAATTCTCAATATTACTTCTTATTAGTGATTGCAAGTTAAAATAACTGCAAACATCACATTATGCCATCAGAAGAAGAAAAGTAAAGATAAAGAAAATACTGAATACTGTGATGAATTAGAGAAGCACAATGGTAGAATTAAATTAAATAAATTAATTTATAAATTATATAAATTATAAAATAATTATTAAAAATAAATTTATAAAAAATAATAGTACTGAATAATGTGATGAATTAGAGAAGCACAATGGTCATTAAAATGGGACTTATATCTTGGCAACAAGAAGATAGCCTGATATGTTTCTAAAAACAAAAACATAAATGACAGGAGTTTGGGAAAGATGTCTAGAGGTGCACTGTTCACAAGTCCACAGAAAACCTGGGGAATGAAATTTTCAGTCAAATTAAAAAGAGAATGAAGAAATTCCAGAACCATCCACAGCGCTCTGTGTGTTGTTTCGGTGTCTTTTTACTCTATCATGTTGGGATATTTACCTTTTCCTATATGAAATTACACCATCTTCAAAGATGTATAATTATTAACTGACCACTTTCTCATTTGAGTTTGCTGTTTATCTTTCTCCTGGCTAGCTGTTCTCACTGAGACTTCCAGTAGGATATTTATTAAAAGTGGTGAAAGTGAACTTCTTTGTCTTGGTCCTGGTCATAGAAGAAACACTTTCATTCAGCTTTTTCCTAATTCAAAGTATACTGGGTTCTTCGCATGTCCAGATTTTATGATTTTTGGTAAAGGAACACAGAGATATAATCAGCACACTGAAAGTAGCATTTTTTAAATTTTTAAATATTTTTATTTATTTTCAAGGAGAGAGAGACAGAGATAAAGAGAGAGGGAGGAGAAGAGAGAGAGAGAGGGAGAGAGAGAGAGTGAATGGGCACTCCAGGGTCTCTTGCCACTGCTGAACTCCAAAACGTTGCACTGTGTGCAATTGGCTTTATGTGGGTACTGGGGATTTGAACCCAGGAAAGCAGGCTTTTCAATCAAGTGCCTTAAACTACTGAGCCATCTCTCCAGTACCATTAGTAGCATGTTTATAAACCAACAATGAACTTGTTGAAAGTGAAATTAAAGATGCAGATCCATACACAATAGTTACCCAAATTAATTTTGAATAAAATTAATCAAAAAGTGAACAAGCTCTACAATAAAAATTATGGTGTGTTTTGTAATTTATAAAAGGCTCAAAAATTGGAAAATAATCCCATGCCCATGAATCAGAAGAATCAACATTTTTAAAATACACAAACTACTCACAGAGATTTATCAATTGAATTAAATTCCTTCTAAACAGTAAGAATTCTGTCACTAAAATAGAAAAAAAGTCCTAAAATTCAAATGGAATTTCAAAAGACCTAACATAACTACAGTAATCCTGAGGGCATGGGTGGGAACACAATGTTGCAGACATCGTAATATCTGACATAATACTATAAAGTCATAGAAACCAAACAGCATAGTCATACAATAAAGATCAACACATAGACCAATGGAACAGAAAAGACAACTCAAAAGTTCATAAACATTTCATCCAGCCAAATGATTCTTAACAAAGGTGTCAAGAATTTAAAATAGAGTCTCTTCAGTAAATGAGCTGGCAAAATTGAACACAAATATTTCACAAGAATGAAAATAAATCCTTCATTCTCATTGTACACAAACATCAACAAATACCTAAATGTAAAACCTAAAACTGTGAAATTACTACAAGAAAACATAGGGAAAGCAAGTTAATACATTCGTATAAATTAGTTTGACGTAGGAGTTCAAAGGCAAGGACAAGTGACATCATCTCAGACTAAGAATTTTATGTACAACAAAGAGGATAGTGAACAATTGCTAACACACATATTAAAAAATGTTTTTTCCCTCTAGTCATTGGGGAAAAGTGAATAAAAGCCATTAAAAGCCCAGCTGTGGTGGACTGTGCCTACCATCATGGCACTGGAGTCAGAATCAGAATAATTATTACAAGTCTGAGGACTGTCTGGTTTACCTATTGAGTTCTAAGCAGCATGGGAAACCTAGTGAGACTCTAGATTACAAAACCAAAAAAAACCTGCACAACATAGTAATGCATACCTGAAACCCTAACACTCAGCAGACTGAAGAAGGAGGCTTATTCACTTATTGCCAGTCTTCACTGCCTAGATAATATTTTACTCCCCACAGAATGGCTATCAACAAAAAGACAAAAAGCTAACAAATGATAGTGAAGATGTAGAGAAAGGAGAACTTTTCTAAACTGTTGGTGGGAAAATAATTAGTAAAGACATTATGGAAAACTCTGTAGAGTATAGTACAAAAAACTGAAAATAGAATTACCACCTGATCAATTGTTACCACTTCTGGCTATATGTTCAAATGAGATGAAATTATTATAATAAAAATTACTTCAATTCCCATTTTGCTATTTTCTATTGTCCCAGTGCCAAACATTTGGTTTGTGTTAAATGCTGGTAATCCCTTTATCAATTAAAGCTAAAGCAGTTGTAGTTTCTGGGCCTAGACTTGCTTATATTTCTTTCTGTTCCAAACTTCCCCTTGCTCACATCTTTCTGCCCTGCCTCTTGCTTTCTTTCTCGTATTTCTGAATCAGGCAAAGTAAGAGAATACATACCATGGATTCAGTGTTTTTCTTCTTTGGAATTTCCTCTACCAATCACATTAGTCCAGTATTTTTTAACTGAGCTTTGTTCAAGTTCTCAGGATATTGAGACATTGAGTTACTTTGCCACACATGACTTGCCTCTAATCCAGTTCCCCAAAATTGTCTTCTTTCAACATTAAAATTCCATAAATTAAGCCTTTATAGTCTATATTTCTCTTGGCCTGCTGGTATCACCAGAATCATCCATTAAGCTCTGCTTACAGCATTGTAAAGCTTCTCTGCTCCAAAGTTCCAAATCCTGCCATATTCCTCATTCAAACCAGACCAAAAAGACTAAGGAATCACGTGGTCAGGTCTGTTGCAGCAATGCCTCTATTTCTGTACCAAGTTTATGTATCTTTTACTTCTTGGTTGATATTACAAAATACTTGATACAAATCAGTTCCAATAAAGAAGGCTTCATCCAAGCTCATGTTTCTGTGATCTGGTCCATTTATTATTGTGGAAAGGTGTAGCAGCAAGTTCAGAAAGCAGAGCTTGTGTCTCCACTCAGGCAGCAGAGGAATGAACCCTGGTTCTCAGCTGGCTTTCTTGTTTGCCCAGAGTCTGGGACATCAAGCTCAAAAAATGGCATCACCCATAGTTTGGGTGAGTCTTCCAAGAACAATTCATCTAATTGACAAAAAACCATACAGACTTGCTAAAAGACATGCTTTCTTGGGTATTCTAAATCATAGTGATATTAAAGCACACTAAGTAGTCTAGACCAAGAAAAAAATTAAATCTGTTAAGGGCCAAATGATACAATTTTTATGCTCTATGGGACACACTCTCAGGCTTTATAGTCTGAAAGAAGACATAGATGTGACTGCTGAAATGAGCATGGCTGTGCTCTAATAAGATTTTATTTAAAGGAACAGTGAGCTAAATTTAGGTTAGTGGAATAACTTCTCTGACTTCTGGTATAACCCCACTTCAGCCAATTTATTGGAAAATAATGATTAGTTTACAGATAACTCTAGACTGCTACTTTTGTGGCTATTTGAATAGAAATATTACAATTCAAAAATTTAAGGGTCAGAGGACAGAATTATGGATCACATTCTCTTCTGGATGCTTAATATGGTGCATTTTGGAAAGTACATGAGTTATGATCTCACATTAATTCCTGTAAAAATTGATTCATTTCTGTTTATCTTAAATGCAAATAGTTAATCTTTAAAAAAGCAGATGACAGATATTAATGTAGCTTTACTTAAATTAAGAAATATGCAATGAGTGAAACACACTCTGAAGCATAACACATTTACAAAATTATCCATCTAATCCTGAGAGGGACTCCAAGGGTATTACCTTTACACAGATCATCTAGCAATAGATTGAGAAAAATGAACACAACTATAAATGTCATAAAGTCCCAGAAATCCTAAGCACATGGTTTCTATATAGTCAATTAATCTTCAAATAGCCCATCTTGTTGCATGAAATATTAATAGAAAATCCTTGTGAAGGAAAATATTTTAATGATTAACATTCCAAGTACCTTTAAAACTTCTCCATCCCTTTTGAATACAGAGATGAATCTCAAGGGAGATATGTCCCCACTGGTTCTTCTGGAACAGAAAGGACTGAAACTTTTGTCACAGCCATATATCATTTAATTTTTTAAATTTTGGTAATTTTAGTAAGAAAAAACACTGCTGCTAGCAACAATGATCACCTTTATTATTCTTCCCAATAAAGTAGCAGTGATACTATATTCAAAAACTAAATTCACATGAAAGGCAAAATTAATAGACCATACATCTCACCTGTAACCTTGAAAATTAGCAGTAAACCGGGGTGCAGTATACTCCCACTATGTTTGTCCCATTATCTCATTTGTGTAGATCCTAGTATCAAGGACAAGACTCCAGACCCCAACTCAGCTGTGGTCATTTTCCATACTGTTACCTTTAGCAATTTATTCCATTAATAAATTAACCTTGTTCTCAGTCTGTGACATCACAAGAAAGAAACTGAATTCCTTTTTTTAGCAAAAAATAACTTTCTATATCTCTCTAATTAGATTAGTAACAAATCTTTGTATATAGAATTTCTCAAGCCAAGTATATAGTGTTACAAACCTGTAATCCTAGAATTTGGGAGGCTGGGGAAGGACAGTGGCAGAGACAGAGGTTGGCATGGGTAACACAGGAAACTTGTGCTATATCTCAGTCAACCCTAAAGGGTGGAGAGAACAGAAAAGGAGAAGAAAGTCTCTTTTAGGATCAGTCCACGGTTATGTTTTGTAATCCTCTGGTTCTGTAGCCTGCTAGGTTCCTAACATAGGATCTGACACCCTTCTAAAGTACATGAATGCATGAATGAAAGCATGCTTCATTTTTTTTATCCATTGTGAGTACTCCCACTAGTGATGATAATATACCTTAATCATGGTTCTCACTGTATGGAGTAGTTGACTATGGCTTAAAATGTCTGGATCTCACCCCAAACACTATTCAAAACACCTTTTCATGCTTATTCTCTTCCTTCATTTCTCCTTCTGTATAGTTTTAAAATTAAGACTAAATTTCATTACCATTTGTGGAAGAATTGCAAACATCACTTTTGGAAGCTTGGTTCGGATTTAAATTATTCACAATTAAATGAAAACTTTCAGAGGACATTTTCTGCAACTTGTGTATGGTTTCTCACTTTCCATGTGAGCTAGAATGGAGAGGCTTCTTTATTTTATTATAAATATGATGCCAATGTTATTGTGGAGGGTATTGGGAAGTAGAAAATTCATTATTCTCTAGTAGTCAGTCAGAGAATATTACACCAGTGAGAATGTAACATTGTTGCCTAAGTCTCTGAGTGTGGAGCAAGATTATCTAGAGCTCCTGTTTATACAGATTGATGAACATTAGGGAAGACCTACAGATATTTGTGGGTGAGGTGACAGGTAGAATTAGTAACCAGAGTAAATGCTCTGGGGAGCAAGCGTATATTGTATTCTAGAAAGAGGATTGTATTTGTAGTAATAAGAGCAATGACTTATTGTGGTTGTTGCTATATTATCACTGTCAATCTCCTTGGAAGACACATAGTAAATTAAATTTATCGGTTACTACATCATCAGGTAACACAAACCTTGAGGAACCTGGTCTGTCTTGCTAAACGGTGTTAGAATTAACCTATTATAGAATTTGGGATTTTGGTTGGTGTGATGGTTAAATTTTGTTGTCAAATTACCTTTTTAGTAATCTTGGGTGGGTCTCAGGATGTTTACAGGGAGACAGCCTCTCAGTAGGGGCAAGATGTAAGGAAGCTCACAGAAGCTAGACTTTCCTGTGTGGGCAGTGCAGGAAGGAAACTCCCTCTCACTCTGTGGGAGAGAACCTCTTTTTTGTAAATCACTTTTATCATGGATTTCACTCTCACTGTTACATTTTAGTCACTTTTTGAAAGCTTGTATGTCTTTTATGTTTTTATGATGGTCATTACTGAGGAGCCCATTAGGCTAAGGCCTGTGGTGCAGGGTCACATTTTCTTTCCACTTGCCCCTTACCTTTCCCTTTCTCTTATATCCCCGTAATGTCTGAATAAAGTGCCTTGTTTTATAAAACATCATTGTCTATCTGAGTTGCCAATTCCTTGGTTAATTGAAAGACAAGAATTCAGGGTTCAGGGTTTGACAACTCTTTCCTCCACCCCTCTACGCTATTTCACTTCCATTCACAGGATTCAGAGTCTACATTTATTTTGAAGGACGTAATTTAGTATCTTGTAATTTTCAAATAAATATCCATGTGGTTTCATAGTAAATCAATTTGCAAAATAGAATTTAACTTCTCTGCCACCTTTTTTCTTGCCTATGTATGCAATGTGGTGTGTGTGTGTGTGTGTGTGTGTGTGTGTGTGTGTGTGTGTGTGTGTGGCTTGTGTGATATATGCATGTATGTGCCCTTACAGCTCCTCAGGTGCTCTCACCTGGGTCAGAGGAGTGGTTTGCTCCTCTAAGATAGCAGGATCAGGAGGATGGGGAACCTTCTTGATTGCTCTTCCATCTGTTATTTAAGCTGGACTCTCCTATGGATACCAGTGCTTGCTGTTCGTTGTGAGCTTGAACAATTCCCTGGCTTCTTTTCTCCTTTACAGAATGGTGACACCATGGCACATGGCCATATACAGAAGTTTACACATGATCTTCAGATTTGAACTTGGACAATTACAAATTACCTCAGGCACTCCGGCTTGCACCGGAAGCACACTTAACAACTGAGCCATCTTTCTAAGCCTCTGCCATCTTTTAATGTATATCAACACAGTATCAAATATAGATTGACTTAACAAAGTAAATATTAGGTCAGCAATAAAAGTAAAAACCCATCAATTTTCTAACATCATTGTTATCAGCTATGATGTAAGTATACACACAATCCAAAATGCAGACTGATTTTCAAACTATCCTGAATTAATAGATTTAAATTTACAGGTAAAATGGCATGGGCTGTTTTGTGAAGGTCCTGGAATTTATCTCACCCCACCACCAAGATATGTGAATGGGCCAGAATAGGTACCCCCACAGGCTGTGGAAAATGACTGTGTAACCCATGCTTGCTGTTTAAAGAAAAGAATATAAAAACCCCTAGAGCCTTATACTCGGGGCCCATGTTGAAACCTGCTATGCCAGGCAGATACTTGGACCCCAGCTAGCTGGAAATAAACCTCACTGTGTGACTTGCATTATCACGTGTGTGTTTTCTGTCCTTATGAGGGGTAGTTGACCTTAGACCCTAACAATGACTTCTTTTGTTTCCCTTAACTCTTCTAGAGGACAGAATATTCTATTAGTAGTTTGCAAGAGTTCTATAAAAATCTATAAGTTCAGGTTGTTTTTGCAGCCGTTACTAGTAAAACAGAAGACTTATTGAATGCTTTATAATTACATAAAAATAAGTACATTGCATGGCTTCTAGTGTGCTGGACACTCTTCAGATTCCAAGTACAGTGCTCTGCATTGAAGCCATCACTTCTGATCCTCAGTGCCATCTAGGAAAGAATGAATTTAAATAAAGCTTTTCTACCCCATATAAAATCAATGTAAATATTTCTGTAGATTATACATATTGCCATGAATAAATCAAATACTTAATGTGCTTGGCTAACATAGGAATCATAATTAGAATTCATGGCTTTGAATACAGAATATTTTATCTGAGAATAATCTCTATATGTCTTCAGAAGGTACAAACCAAAAGTGCTTCCTGTGCAAAAATGAGGGCCCGAGATAACCTAATATTGCCTAAGTTCAAATCTCCAGATCCCACATCAAGAGCTAGGTGTGGCCATGTGCACCTGTAACCTCACCCTGCAGGTTACAAATATTAACTCAATTAGTCCTCAAAGTATCATTCCCTACTTTATGCAGTAGTTATCATTTTATGTTAGTTGATAAGAAGTGAAACTTATCCACTGATGAAATTATAGAAGTTGTATTAACAGCATGCTGAGGGCAACTTTTGTCACAAGGAGGCTGGTCTACTTCCCATGTTTGAATCAATAGGTTATCTTGCCTGTTTATTGTCAGTATTGATATTATGGCAAAAATAAACAACAGTTTGTAGGGACTGGGAAGTTAGATCTGTTGGCAAAATGCTTGCTTTTCAAGTATAAGGACTTAAATTCTAACCCCGAAACCCATGTGTAAATGCCTAACATGATAATCTGTGCCTGTTATCCCAGTGCTGAAGAGGTGAAGACAGGAGAATCCCTTATCTCTGTAGTCAGCCAGTCTAATCTAATTTTATACCTCTAAGCCAATGAAAAGGCCTGTTTCAAAAATGGTGGCTACTATTCTGAGGATGACACCCAGGGTTGTCCTCCAGCCTCCACATGTGTGCACACACACCCCCCACACGTATGTAAATATTCACATATGGACACACATACACATGCATATACAAAGAAACAGCTTGTTTTAGCAAAGCCATTTTACATATCAGATTTTTCTGAGGTTAATAATTCTTTTCTTACATATGAAAATATCTTAAAATTTCTCCTGTTGATATTTAAGCTCTCTATTTTCATCTGCTCTCCCCTCCCCCACATGTTTTCTCGAGCTGTTTGATGATGTTTGTTTTGTGTGTAAGAGTACAGACACTAAAACCCCCAATGGAACTAAAGGAAATGTTGGTTAACTGTTACCTTTACTGTCAACTATTCTGAAGATGATCTCAGGAGAACCTCTAATTTGAATCATTATTGAATTATTTTTGCATATGTGTTTAGGAGAAAGACGGTTATTTCTAGAAAAGGGATTTCCAATCTCTTGCTCAGAAAGCAGCATTCCTCCTCCCAGAGTACCCCCAAACTCTTTCCGGGGAGTGGAAACACATCTGTTTCATTGACCAATGAACAAGATTTGAAAGTCTGATGACTTTTAACCCCCACTTACTTGGTGCAGTCATTCCCCCAAATCCTTTGTAGTTCTGCAATGTTATTTACAAGACCTTAGCATTTCTAACTTAAGTTGGTGTTTCTGTAACTGCTCAGGAGTCGGTGCCCAAGGTGCTGTTGTCTACTCTGTTATCGAGGATCTATTCCATCATGTACCTCCATGCTGTCCCATTTTAGTAAAGTGTTAGCAAAGAGAAAAGTGGAGTATGCAAATTTAATCAAGTACACATTCTTTTAACACTCTCAGAAAGATTTATGGGTGTGCATCACCAGAATTCAATTGCACACCTGGAGTTGTGAACAATAGAAAACATCTTTACCACTTAACTACAGAAAACAAACAAACAAAAAAAAAAACTTCACTGCAAGGAAATGGCTGTGTCACTAATTGTCAAGAAATATTCCAAATTTCTAAAGAAAACATTTTTTTCCAATCACTTTGTAAGTTTCCCCTTCAAAAATAAATTTCATCCAATACTTATTTGACTGCAAATCAATGAAATGTTTTGAAGGATATTAGACCAGGAAGAATCATTAGCGCTATAAAATATTGTAGTCACTTTGTTTCTGAATTGAACTGTTTTAAATTTTTTTTAATGAGGGAGAGTCCACTTTATTGCATATCCAAGAAATATATCTGTCAAAGTCCAAGAAATATGTAGTTTACTGTAGTTCCTCTTAAATGAAAAGTGATAGGGTAAATTCAATATTCATGAACAGATATTTTAAAATAAACTATTCACTTAAAAACTCCAGGAATGAATGTTAAAATCAATATTAAGGAACGAGTGAAGCTGTGTTTTATTATCTTTGGTTATTTCCTCTTGTTTAGTTTAATTCATTTTGAACATTCTCTGGCAATTTTATTGATGTCATGTGAATTATCCATGTGAATTTTTTATCTTACCTGTTATTATGGAACAGTTTTTCAAAACCATAGGTGTTATTATAAATACCATGGCATTTAGGGTCTTTCTAAAACACATTGTATGACTTTGTTCATGCATTTGACATGTTTTGAACCTTTTATTAATGAGTCAGGCCATGCTGCGGTTCATATGTGGAACCTGTCTCATACTTACTGTGAAGATTAATTGAAACAGTCTATACATTAATCATAGTACCCATCTATGGTAAGTCTACAGTAATGATTAACAATTATTTTTATTTAATGTAATTGCTCCAGAAGACATCATAAGTCAAAAAACGTTCTGTCTTCTGTGTTTAAATATAATATTTTGTTATGATAAATGTAATGTTCTGACTCTCCAAAGAAAGTATACAGGTAGCTTTAACATCTCCCAGATCTGTTTATTAGTCAGAAGCAATTTAAACAGGACCATGCCCCTAGGGAACTATTTCTGACCCCTAGGATAAACTTTTCTTTGGATGGATTTATTTAATTTCCATACTCTTGAATTTCCATATTCTAATATAAATTTAGGTCACAACAGAGTCAACATGCAATGCAAAGTTAGTAGAAAAAGGTGCAATGAATATCTTGTATCATGTTGACATTTTAGATTATAAATTTATTTCAAGGCTAAGGCACAACCACCAATATCAGAACACAGGAAGGATAAATTGCTTGAGTGCCTATAATTATAATGAGTTGGGAGTGATGACCCATGCTATAGCTTCCCTCCTATTTTGTGATTTTCTAGAACTTTTATAGGTTTTCCAGACTCATTCATAGTCATGCCTGCATTAATATGAGGATGAAAAAACTGGAGAATTTTCCTGCCCAAAGTCTAAAAATGGCTTAATGTTTTGAATTGTGCATTTCACACAAAACTACCAACCAGTCTTAAAGTGGTTCGAGAAACCAAATGACCATTTGTCAGGACAGAGAAAGGGGTGGGATATAGAAAATGTGTAGAGAAAGCTGATCTTTTCCACTTAAATAAAAATGACATGAAAAACATCAAGAAAGGTGGCTGATCACATGCAACTACTATTGAGCTAAATTAAGAATTGTAATTGCATCTTTCCTTACCCATGACTGAGGTATTGCTTACATCCATTTACCACATATGCATCCCATAAGATCAGCCTGTTGAGGTGAAGGAATACAGGTTCTCTTACCTAGATCTCCTCCAATATGGAGCTTTGGGTCTTTCTCCTCTTTTGGATTTAACTGTGCATCACTTTCTTCCTTTCTTTAAGTATCCAACAGTAATTTATCTGTTTTAGCATATAATTTGTACTATACCTATTCTACATTCTTCCATTGAGTGATAAATATCATTCAATACCATTAACATCTTTCATTAAATTTTCAGAATTGTCAGTATCAGCTCGAGGCTTAATATGGATTTCCATTTAATCTTCACTATTTCCTAATGACATATTACATATATTAGATATGATATATTATGACTACTAGTTTTCTGCATTTTAAAACCTTAAGACCTATTCTTGCCATCATGAAAATGCCTTTCTAATATACATCACATTTTTCTACTAGTACTAATATAAAAGATGATAATGATACAAAGGAAAGAGAGCTTATTGAAACATGATGGATATTTAGAGTAGACAGGGGTTACCTTTTATTCAGATATAATCTTAATTGATCTTAAGAGAACTAGAAAAACATTAAAATCAATAAGCACCTTATAATTAGGGTACTTTCATCTTTTGGCAATGATTAAGAATTTACTTCTAGTAAGAAGAAGAGGGGCCATGAGTAGTAGGGGAGATAGTCTAAGCCTGTGAATAATTAGATCAGCCTGACAACCCCTGGTTCCAACCACTGGTTCCTTCCCTCACTGAGCTGTTGACCAAAGTGACTCATGAGATTCCAACAACAAGACAGAATTCTGTCAAAGCTCTTGAGTGCTTTCCCCAGGCCTGAGGCAAAACCCTGTTACT
>PVHP010009386.1:35000-50215 GCA_004024765.1 Zapus hudsonius | reverse complement strand
AACCACAGGAGAGCAGTACAGTGCAAGAAGGCCGCATGCAGCTAGATGCTTCTTTGACGGTGAAGCTCTACTCATCTTTCCCTCTCATGAGAAAGCAGTCAGCCTGTATTTTCCAACATGGAACACTGACCATATAGCCATGAAGTCAGCAGTCATAAAACCAGAAGAAAATGGAACCAACAATTCAAGGTAAACACAATGAAAGACACTGAAGTAACTACAAATTTTATATTAAAGAAAAGATGGAAAAAGCAGTAGGAAAATGAATGAAAAAAATGGAGGACAGCAATATCAAATTATAATATATATGAAAAAATCAGATGAGCATTCTAAAATGAAAAAAATAAAATGTAAAGAAAGGATTTTGAGCCAGGTATGGTAGCACACGCCGTTAGACCCAGCACTCGGGAGGCAGAGGTAGGCAGATTGCCATAAATTCGCCACCCTGAGATTACATAGTGAATTCCAGGTCAGCTTGGGCTAGAGTGAAACCCTAACTGAATGAATGAATGAATAGATAAGATAGATAGATAGATAGATAGATAGATAGATAGATAGATAGAGGATTTTGAATATTTATTTTTTGAGTTATGGAGGGGAATTAGATTTAAAAATAAGAATCAAATTAAAGAGGCCCTTGTGGGTTAGAGTGGTTAAAAGAGACTACATAATGAAATACAGGATAGCCTGGGCTAGAGCAAGACCCTCAAAAAAAAAAAAAGCGCTTCCTTACAAAGCCTTTGGCTTTGATTTTTGCAATCCCACATAAACCCAGATATACAAAAAGTGGCATGTGCATCTGGAGTTCATTTGCAGTAGCAAGAGGCCCTGGAGCCCATTCTCATATTCTCTATATTTTCTCTCTCTCTAATTCTCTCTCTTTTTGCAAATGAATAATAAATATAACATTAAAAAGAGAGGTGCTTGTGGACAATTTACTAAGTAGGTTTGCTATGTATTCAAACCTTTGTAGATCTGGGCTGGAGAGATGGCTCAGCGGTTAAGGCACTTGCCTCCAGTGCCTAAGGCCCTGGGTTCAATTCCCCAGGTCCCACATAAGCCAGACCGAAAAGGTGGTGGCCCTGGTGTTCTCGTTCTCTCTCTCTCTCTCTCTCTCTCTCTCTCTCTCTCTCTCTCTCTCTCTCTCTCTCTCTCTCTCTCTCTCTCCTTGAAAATGAATAAAGTATTTTAAAAAAAAACCTTTGTAGATCATGTACATTTCACAATCTTCTAAAGTAAACATTATTACTTCCTCTGAATCACCTGCCAAAGTTCTCTCAGTGTCAAAGTGGCCAGGAAAGACATTCAGAGCAGCAAGAAACAATGGTTATTTTCTCAAATGCTAAACTGTCCTGAAGAAGGAAATTAAGAACACTGATGAAATGATAGACGTTTCATCTTTTCAGATAAAGTAACAACAATAATATACAAAGATGAAGGTCAATGACGTTAAGCTGAGGGAATCCAGCAGGAATCTCAGATCTTCAGAGAACAGAGAACACAAAAAGTTTGAGAGTGAAACTAAAATCTAAGAAGAAAACAAATTGCACAGCTGTAACATTATATGCCTGACCAAAGCGGTGATAGGAAAGGCAGTGATTAAGCCACCCTGTTGATATACTAACAAGACAAGATGAAAAATAGGGCACAGCTGTATAATGCTACTCTACTCTGAAATCTACATTAACTTATAATCCTAATGAATTCTAGAATGCTGACTACATAGCAAATGATGAGACTATAAATAAAAGTGTTTTGTTTGTTTGTTTGTTTGCTTGCTTGCTTGCTTTTGTTCTGTTTTGCTTTTCTCGAGGTAGGGTCTCGCACTAGCCTAGGCTGACCCAGAATTCACAAGGTAGTCTCAGGGTGGCCTGGAATTCAGGGCAATCTTCCTAACTTTGCTTCCTGAGTGCTGAGGTTAAAGGCGTGAGCAACCATGCCCAGCAAAAACGTATCATATTTAGATGCTTACATAGAGCATAAAACAGAGAGCAAGCATGAGACAATTTCACCACTATCTTAAGAAAACCAAAACAAAGCCCACATCTCACAACATTATAAATGAGTAATATGATATGCAAAAATCTATCAATGAAATCACTACCTTTTACAAATACTACAATAGAAAAAGAATAAATCATGGGATAAAGGCTTCTCATTGTATGAACTTACAACAAAGACATAAACATGAAAATTGCAATTTTATAAAAGACTAAGAATATCTTGCTGGGAGATGAGCAAGAAGCAGTAACAAAGGAGCTCCTTGGCAATGACATGGAGCCTCAGCAGCAGTCAACAGAATGCAAGGAGAAAAGGACAGAGTGACACCCAAAGGGATTCACTCCACAACAATCACAAAGCATGTGGGTTGGAGACTATGATGACCCTGGTTCATCAGAATAGCCAGAGGACAACAGAGGGGAAGTTCACCCACCTGAGGAGACCATTGCTTTATCAGAACACAGTAGTGAAAAGATCTTCTGATTTCTGCTATCACCACCATCACCAGATATGCAAAGACTGGTACAAGGACCATGTACACTCTTGAGTTTAAAATCACACAATACTAATGTGTGGTTAATGAATGGAATTTCAAATTCCATCTACTTTGACAATCAAAAAATCAGATTCAGTAAGAATATGTCTGATTCTGTGCAATGACGTTAGCAATAATATTTTACCTAACTAGGTCCTGCCTAGAAGAATTCTGTTTACTAGGCTTTAAGACATGGACCACATTCTCTCACTTTTTCCTGTCCTATACTGCAACACTGTCTTGCTCTCCCTGAACTCTTTTTTTTGTTTTGTTTTGTTTTGTTTTTCGAGGTAAGATCTCGCTCTAGTCCAGGCTGACCTGGAATTCACTCTGTAGTCTCAGGGTGGCCTTGAAATCACAGCAATCCTCCTACCTCTGCCTCCTGAGTGCTGGGATTAAAGGCGTGAGCCACCACGCCCAGCTTTTCCCTGAACTCTTAGTAGACACTCCAAACCTTAACTTTCACCTGTCACTTTCCACCAAACTTTTGGGCATTAGATATCAAGGTAGACCATAATCTTCAGAATCAGACACCACCTCCCACTCTAAACCTCCACTGTGGTGATTGATGATATTTCAAATCCCCCAAGAGTACCAAAGACTGCTCAAAATAGGTATCACAATTTTACCAACTCATCTCGGGCTTCATGATTTACCTAGTTTGGGAGTCCATTCTTGATTCTTCTATTTTACACAGGTGTAATATAATCAATCTCCAGTCATTAGATCTGTCTTCAAAATTGATCAGGATCTGATCATTCCCATATAGATGATTCAAACCATTATTTTCTCTCCATCAAAATGATTCCTTTCATTCTTCTTTCCAGGCTCCAAACTGCCCACCATGCCCCAGAAAATACACGCAGACTTTCAGGGGAGCTCAAACACACCAGACATCCTTTCATTTTATTGAAAAGCCTAAGAAAGCTCTGGAAGGAAAATCATATTCTAGTTATACTATAACCACATTGTATTGACCTCAATTTCACCTTGCTTACACTTCACATGGAAAAGCAATTTTTCCTAGCTATCCTGTACCTGTTAAATCCACTGAGATGTATGTCTCAAAAATAAAAATTAACCGGGTGTGGTGGTGCACGCCTTTAATCCCAGCACTCAAAAGGCAGAGGTAGGAAGATTGGCGTGAGTTCAAGGCCACCCTGAGACTACATAGTGAATTCCAGGTCAGACTGGACTAGAGTGAGATCCTACCTCAAAAAACCCTAAATAAATAAATAAATATTAAAAAGGCATGAGACAAGGAAGTGGATTAGTTGAGAAGGGACTCAGCAGAGTAAAACAAGGATATGAGTGTAGTATAGTGTAGTGTATGTGTGTGTGAATATGATCAAAATACACTATATACATATAAGAAATTGTCAAAAATAAAATTTAAAGAGTCTACTGAAGCACCAGTCATGACAAGTATAATCTTCAAAGACCTGTCCTAGTGATATACTATCCCCAGTCTGGTCCCCCTCCAAAAGTAGTCTTATCCTTCAAATTTGTTTCACAAGCTGGGAAACAAGCATCTTAAAACATGAGCCTGAGCTACTAAATAGCATAGCAGAAGTAATATAAAAACATGTCACCTAAAGACATTGGAAAAACTAGAACAATCCAACCCTAGGAACTCAAGGCAAAAAGAAATAATGAAGATCAAAGTTCAGGTTAATGACATAGAAATGAAAAAAATAAAAAATAGATGAAATGAAGAGCTGGTTCCTTGAAAAAATAAGTAAGATTGACAAACCCTTGGCCAATCTAACTAAACAAACAAACCAACAAAAAGGCCCAAATCAACAAAATCAGAAATGAAAAGGGAGAGGTCATAACTGACCCCATTGAAATTTGAAGAACCATCAGGTCTTCCTTCCAAAACCTCTACTCCACAAAATTGGAGAACCCGGAGCAGATAAATCTTCTAAATAAACCTATCACATCCATAGATATTGAAAATGAAATAAAAAACTTCCCAAAAAGGAAAAGTCCAGGACCTGATGGATTCTTAGCAAAATTACCAAACCTTCATCAGAGAACTGAAACCTTTCTTTCTGAAGCTTTTTTGTGTTATGAAAAGAGGGAATGCTTCCAAACTCCTTCTATGAAGCTAGCATCACTCTAATCTCTAACAGACAAAACACAACAAGAAAGGAAAATTTCAGACCCATATATATCCCTGATGAATTTCGATGCAAAAATTCTGAACAAAATCCTTGGAATCTGAAAACAACAACACATCAAAAATATTATCCACCTAGACCAGGTAGGCTTCATCCTACAGATGCAGAAATGTTTCAACATATGGAAGTCGATTAATGCAATCCACATTAATACACTCAGAAAGAGGAGGATGGGCACTGAAATGATCCCTAGATGAATATTATAAAATATAATCTGTGGGGGAGGTGAAGGAAGTAGATATTAGTTCAAGAAGAAAAGCACATACAAATAATCGAGCACTCAAACAAGAGCTATTCACACATTTTAAATGGGTAACAATGGGTATTAAATCATCATGCTATTCACATTCTATTGGATAAATATTGAGGGGTATGAGAATTATTTCACAATTTTTGCACTACAATAGAAATTACATCTTGTCCATCTATTTATATTTAGGGTGAAAATGTTGAGGTGTGAATTTGGAAATGTGGGAGCTACAGAATGGTAAAGACCTCTTCCTGGAACAAGTCAGGTTCTGATTCTCTAGTGCTGCTAGTACAGTTCTCTAACATCACTCGCCCTATTAACGTCATTCCGTACATACCCCTGGCATAGGGAAGACACCTCACTATGACTCTCAGCACCCCTTGTGAAGTGACTGCTGCATTCACCTGCCTACAACCCTCACCTCTTTGCCATGTGTTCCAGCTGTCCTGACTGCATTGTATCAAAGCCCCAAGATTTGGATCCTGTTTCACTACCTCAGCACTTTCTATTTCCTCTGCCTGAACTCTTTGATGCATTTCTTCTCATCTTTCAAGTTTGTGCTGATACAGGCTCTCTGTAGATTATTTCATACAATTACATGTCAGTCCACAATAATCTTGAATACAGTTGTTAGAACCCATATGGGCATTGCTACCCCTTTGCTCACTTGCCACTTCCTGCAGCCTCGTTTGTTTTCACAGCACCTACTGCTCTCTGAAATTATGTGTGCTCTTTTACTTAGGCTCTGTCTCCCCAGGAGTCACTGCTAGGGTTTGGCTGAGAATCCCCTCAAGGACCCTAGAGTAAAGCTTCAGTTCCCAGAATGGTACTGTTAGCAAGGTTTGGGGTAGGGGGAACATAAGGAGGTGAGAGTGAAAGGGACAATGGAAATCTGTCCCCTTCCTCTTACTTGCTTCTCTGGCTAATTAGGCAAGTAGCATGCTCTACCTAGTGCTCCAACCAAGGCCATCTGACATATCCACAGGAAATCCAATGCAATAGATCCAATTGATCTTGGATTGGAACTTCCTCATATATAAGCCAAAGTATTTTTTTTCTCTTTACAAGTGAAATTACCTCAGATATGTTCAAGTAGAGACAGAAAGCTAACATACACACTACTTCATTCATACAATATAAATCCAGGCTAAGGAAAGTATTGGTGGCATTACAGAAATGTGTGAGGTTCAGATAAGACAGTTGTAGAATACATTCTGGATATTAAGTAGCCCATTAGCCACGTACACACTTAATTTACTCCTTGTGGGAATTTTCTAAGAAAAATGTTGTCCTATAAATATTTGAGTAATCTGAGCATCAAAATCTATGTGTTTTGGCCAGATTATATAAATTAATAAAAAGGCAGTGTTAAGATTAAAATTCAAGTCCAGAATTTAAATAATCCTATATAAAAGTTTTATCTATTATGACCTGTTTATTTTTCTTACATTTATAATCTTACTTGATTCTCCCAGCAATCTATATTTTATAACATAAGCTTTGCAAATAAAACTACAGACAACTAAATGGAAATGTTCATTAAATAAGGCTACATCGGGAAGTAGCCAGAATGCAGGTATTCTAACCCTAAGCTCCATGTTTCACTTTGCCACCCTTCATAGGTACAGGCAAAAATAGAGATTGAGTGACACAAAGTCACGAATATTTACACTGAAAACACTAACAGGCTGGGCAGATAGCTCATTTGGTAGGTTGCCTAACAAGCATAAAGACCTGAGCTCAATCCACAGAACCAAAATATAAAAACTGGGCATGGTGGCATGTACCTATAATTCCAGCACTAGAGGGGAGGAGACAGGTGGATCCCTGTGGCTCACTATACAGTCAAAAATAGATGCTGAGCTGGAAGCCAAAAGGTGACCTATCTCAAAAACAAGTGGAGGGCTGAGGAATGCCACCCAAGGTGGTCCACATGCACACACATACATATATTCCTATGCACAAACAGATGCACCAATAAATAAATAAATAAAATAAAAAACAAAGAAACACAAAGAACACACAAAATTAAAGTTAGATTGTTTGGTTACTAATCAGATGAATTTTTTTATATATTACACTGTCAAAAGGTTAGGAGTTGACAATTGTCACTAATCATATGAAATAATTAAGGACATTAGCCATACTAATGAAAAAATAATCAGTTTCTCTGTGATATTACAGTTATAGAAGACAAATATAAAGCCACTGTTCAGGAAGGCTATAGATGCTACAAAAAATAAGCTCATTCAAAACAGCACATTCCAGACAATGTCATTGATATAATTCACACTGACTGTTCTTTTCTTTGATTATGAGTTAGAGACTCTTTAATGGATGGTTTCCACCCTTGCCTGGTTTTCCTAAATTAGAAACTCCCAGCACTTGGGATGTTGAGGTAGGAGAATCAATGTGAGTTTGAGGCCAGCCTGAAACTATAAGTTCCTGGTCAGCGTGGGATAGAGTAAAAAAAAGAAGAGGAGAGAGGGGTCAGAAAGATTATGAGAGCCTTGGTGGGGGAGAATACCCAGAGTCACGGCCCCCCTCAGTAACAACATACTAGGGCCACTGGAACCAGGCTGACTCCTAGGCTATCCATGGTCTCCAGCCCTAAGGACTGATCCAGACTACCCACGGAGGAGGATATCCAGTTGAGTGGGGATGGGGAAGAGGCGCATTGGGGAACTGGGGATAACAACTCATCGTTTGCCCATTAAATAATGCAACTCTTTATGGACAATAAATAAAAAAAAAGAGGAGGAGAGAGTAAGAGAGAGAGGAAGGGGTAGAGAGAGAAGAAAAGAAGGATGAAGGGAGGGAGGGAAGGACAAAGAGAAGGAGGGAAGTAAGAAAAGAAAAAAGGGAGGAAAGAAAAAGAAAAAAAAAGAAAAGAAAAAGAAATCTCTTTTATGGAGGGTTTGGATCCTCATCTGGCTCTGTCCAGTTACATAGAGACCCTCTCTAATGGAAGACCTCCATCCTCACCTGGGTGTGCCCAGATAACAGAAAGAAGACACTTCTTTAAGCAAGAGAGGCAGATCTTCACTCCAAACTCTAAGAAATAGTTTATGTTAATTTTAAAAATGTTTTTCCTCTCCTCATTAAGAAAATAAGAAGTCGTGGAGAAAACAAAGCATAAATTATAGTATCACAAAACCCTATAGTGCTAGATTTACAAGTGTGCTTATGCTGCAGTCTGCATGGGAAAATGGTAGGAGGTATTTATCACTACCACTATAAATAGAGAAGGATAAATTAGCCAGGGTGACAGTTCAAACTAAAAGTTCAGGAGGCCAACGCAGAAATACATGAAAACTTCAATTATTTATTTAGTTTTAAATCTGGTAAAGATGTAATCAAATTTTTAAAATACAGTCATAGTAGATTTTTAAATGACACAAAATGACAAAGAGACAAAACTGTTTTCATTATAGTAATTCTGATGTAAGAGCCCAAGTGGAAAGAAATAAAGAACACCTTCATCATGGCGGGTAACTATACTCCAGAAAGGTCTTTCATCATACAAAAATGCACTTCCTATAACAGAACAGAACTTTAACATGGGGAGAAAAGAGGTCATTTTTTAAAGTAAACTGTTGTTCTAAGGTAACTTTTAATTTGTGTGCACAATGTAAATTGCTATAGTGAATGCATGTCGGGTCACTGAAACAACGGTAGCTGGATTCAGATGTGACCCAGCAGCCCAGGTGTTCAGGAAAAGTGCTGCTAACAGTAAGGATTGATGATCTAATCAAACTGTCACAGCCAGATCCTCAGCAGGGTGGTTGGAGGGAGGTGGAAGAGGAGAATATTCAGAAGGCAAGCACATGCTTAGTGTTACTTTAAATTGATGCTGACGTTTTCAATTGTGAAAAGAAATTTTTTCCTAAGTAATATAGGAAACAACTCAGCTAACCTTCCGGAGGGCATCAGATGATCATAGGAGGCTGCATAAAAGCTAACTTCTCAGAAATGTGAGCACATTTGAATACAAATAATAGGACGTTTTAGAGATTTACTATAGTAATCAACATTTTAATTACTTTCTGTTTTCTTAGATGTACAGTAATACTGAGATGAATAGTCTCTCCATGTACAAGCCAAGCAATATTTTTAGCCTAGAATTTGCATCTGGTAGTGAAAAATTCCCATAAGATACAAATAACCAAGAGTCACATACTGATTAATCTAAAACTTCTACAGTCACGTGTTAATTAGGGTAATTAATATGTTCTTTCCTGGTAATGCTATACATTTGTCACATGGCATGCCTGCAGAAGCTATGATTGGATACTCAGCTTTAAAAACAAAATGGCCAGTGAAATACACAGTGGTTCTTGTTTTTGTTTTGTTCTGATTTTGTTTTTGTTTTACTGCTAAGGATTGGATTCAGAGATACATGCATGCTAGACATAAAGTCCACCCCTGAGTTATCCCAGCCTACCTCAGGAGTTCTGTTTTATGTGTGTTTAATTTTTTTTTACCTCACTGATGATAAAAGTTTTATAAAACAGAGTAACCAAAATGTTAAATACTCAGAAAAGCACTGATCTTCAATGTGTGATGATTTACAAATAACTCAAATGTGCAAAGATATATTTTCCACATAAAATATTATTTTTCTTCTAGACAATGAAATGTGCTCAGTTTCAAGTGAAATAAATTCTGAACCAATCTTCTCATTACAGGTTACATCAGTTATTGAAAATGTTCACAAAGACTTTGCTCTGAGGAGGCCACCACACATTGCTGTTACTTTGTATTCTTGGCAACGTTCTGAGCTCGATATGCAACCTTTACTCTGCAGCCAAGGACAATCGGGTTTGTTAAATTGCTTCATGTTTTCAAGGCACGTTATAAAGCATTCTCTCGAAAATTTTTCGCTCCGTCATTCCTGACCTTTTTGAAACTGTGCCCCAGTAAGAATTAATATTGATAAAAACCACATTATCTCTGTCATTCACGGCAGACACATGGACCCAAGGTAACACAAGACAGCTTCCCTGGTTCTTAAGACACACACACACACACACACACACACACACACACACACACACATATATATATATATATATATATATATATATATGTATATATATATATATATTAAGTAAAAATACCCAACTTTCTTTTCCATGCCCAATTAGAACAAGCTAGACATTTTCTGGTAAAAAGGACTCAATTTTCAAGTGCACCTTTAAAACTGTTCTAATAAAATAAAATGAGATCTAAGAGAAACCACATAAAACAAATCACAAAATCAACTTCAATTTTGCTATTATGTGTAAAGAAAATATTTTTCCAAAAGTAGACACTATGCATCCTTCTCAAGTGTTTTTTTTCCTTCTCTTTTCTTTTCTTTGTTCTTTTTCTTTTTTGGGGGGGTGGGGTTTGGTTTTTAGGTTTCTTTCTTGGCTTTGTTGTATTTTTTGAAATAGGGCCTCTCTCTGTAACCAACGCTGATCTTTTAATACCTATGTAGAAAAGGCTGACATCAAAATTGTGGTGACTTTCCTGCCCTGGTGTCCCAGGTATGAGGATTAAAGTAGTGTGCCACCTCACGCAGGACAATATGCATCCTAAAAATGCAAAATTAATTTAGACGTTTCAGTTATTTATAAAGAAAAACCCCATGGACACTCTAGAAGCCCACTGGCTAGCAAGACTTTTTTGTCTGAGACCGGAAGGTATCCAGGGTCGGGGCAGCTAGGTAAAAGCTGGCAGGCATCTATCTATGAGCCAGATGGCCAGGTGAAAAGGGGCTGACAATTAGGGGCAGCACGGCAGGTAAGAACAAACCTCCTGCCACCAAAGTGCTAGTTACAATAACTTCATGGGGCGGGGTTGGAAAGATAGCTCAAGGTTATATAAAGTGTTTCAATACAGGTCAGGTATACAGATTTCATTTGAATTTGACAGATGTCAGAAGTGGTAAAAAAAAAAAATCACAAGATGCTAAGGATGGGCTTAGCTCCTGCTAAAAAGTCACCAGGAAGAGTCAAAAAAATCCTCAACTAATTGTTAAAAGAGGGGTCATATTAAAACAACTCCAAATGTTCACTTGTTGAATTCTATATGGCTAGTAACACCTTAAAATTCCAACACACTGAAAAAGTTACATATAAAAAAAAAAGGGCTCAGGGAGATGAATCAGTGGTCAAAGGTACTTGTCAACATGAGTTCAATCTCCAATCGATACATAAAGCCAGAAGCCAAATTGGCATGCTCATCTGTAATCCTGTGGGGCTAGCTAGTTGGGTCTTCCCAGAGGCCAAATCAAGAGAGACCCCATGACAAACAAGACAAAAGTCGAAGGCCAATACTTCCAAGTTGTCTTCTGACCTCCACATATGTACCATGACAACCACGTGGCAACACAGAGAGATTAGTAGATGATTGATAGATGGATGGATGGAAGATAGGTAGATAGACAAATGAAAATCTTTCTCCCACAGGTTGGCTGATTGTCAGTTTTAAGATGGAATACTGATTATCATATTGATCATTGATAAATATATCAATTTATCACAAGATTAATTGTTAAAGTTTGTCTGGAAAAAAAACATGTGTATAAATTATATTACTAGATATAAAAGCAAGCAAAGTAATATTTTTTCCACCACATAGCCATTATTTAATAATTCAAACAGCAAAATAGTTCTCAAAATTTTCCAACATTGTTAAAAAAAATAAAATGACTAGCCAAATTTTAGAATGGACTTTAAAGGAAAAAGAGAAAATTCTCTGTAATTTTATGCTTTTAAACTTTGATATAAAATGTACTTTAATATAAAATTAAGGCTCTCCTCTCTCCCTCAACTAAATATGGGCTGCTGGCAGAAGCATGAAGTGGAAGACCATCAAGTGTGACAACATACACAGGCCTATGGTGCTACAGTGACAACTGTGAAATCTGCCTAGGAAAATAACTTAAGAAAAATTTATACATCTCATTGTTTACTCAGTTAAAAATTTACAGATACTATAATGTCAATAAGAAGTAAATTATGATTCAACAAAGAACTGACATTCAATTAAATAAATCTGGATTTATAAATGGACATAGAAATTGTCATAACATAGGAACTAAGCAAAACAAGGTACAACATACCATGTATAAATATGTGTATATTGTAAATACTATGTATACGTATTTACATATGTGCTGAGACCTGAGAAACATTCTCACTGAAGGCTATTACATAGAACTAAAACTGACATCCCATGAGTGGTAACATTTGTGATTCATTTACTTTATCCTTTGTAGTTTTTTATGTTGAGTGTATTTTTAAAAAGTAAATAAAATGTTTATTGTGTGTTGATTTCATATGTGAGCATGTGTAAGTGTGTGAGCATATGTAAGTACACATATGTTGATGTAGGTGTGTTTCTCAATCAGTATCCATTTGACTTTTTGAGACAGGGTCTCTCGGGGAACTTGGAGCTCACTGATGCAGCTAGACTAGCTGGTAAACAAGCCCCAAGAACTTTCTGCCTCCTCATCCCCAGTGCTGGGGTAATGTGCACTCACTCCATTACCTGGTTTTTAAGTGGGTGCTTCATATTTGAACTCAGATCTATCACATCTATATGGCAAATACTTTACCAACTAAACCGTCTCTTTATAAGGAGTTCTGCAAAATAAGAAAAACAATTTCTTTTAGCAAAGTCACATGATAATTTACTGTTTTGAAGGGACTGTGTGCTATGAAGGTTCTGAAATTGTTTGCTATCCAGACACCTTCTTTCTGTCATTTTCACAAAGAACAACATAACTAAGAAAGGGAAAACCATTATAGCTGTCCCTGCTAGTAAGGAAGGCTCTCTGGGTGCAGTTCAAATGCCAGTATCTGTATCCCCTGTTCTGTGTCACCAGCATCAAACACAGCTGAACCAAGAGGGCTGCATGGGTATCTGCTGTCTCTGGTAAAGTTCTGTTCAAACACTGCAATGTATAGGTCTGGACACAGAAGTACTTAATTGAACTTTACTTTCAGGGTGTAACTGAGTGCATTTAGAAAATACAAATTAACAATTCATAGCTCTCAAAAACAATAAGAACATTTTATTTCATCCAAATATTTACTGAAAGCATTCTATTGCTATTTTCATGGTATATTATTTATGGCATTCAATTATTTAAAAGGTAAACTGTAAACGTGACATAACAAACCATAAACTGGTAATGAAATCAAAACATAAGGGAAATGAAAATGTATAAAATCAAACTCATATTTATTCATTTACATAACAAATACCAGATATTCCAATGAATATGATAAACTGAATTATAGTTTCCAGCTACTTTTCATTTATAATACTGATCTAGTTGATGATCCAGACAAAAACCTATGCAGCACTTTTATTTTAAAACATTCAAAACAGGAGTTATATAGACTTATCAATACAGGCATGGAACACCAATTTTTATACTTGTTTTAAAAACAAGAAGAATTAAACCTAGCAAAATACCTAAGCATCTAAGAATACATCTGATTTGGGGAAAGACTAAAATTATTTTAAATTTTTAAAAAATATTTAATGATATGATGAAGTTGACTGCTAAAAACTATGTTACCACTATAACTAATACCTGCAGTTACTGTTTCTATTGTAGCAAGCTGACATAATGTAAGTATTCTCATCTTACATTAAGGAAACCACTCAAAAGTTATCTGATAATCAATAAAAAACTAAATTTTAGAAAAACATTCCAGAACATACTAATCTTCCATAATATCCAAGTGTCAAAATGCTGATCAGTAATTTCAAAATAGAAAAGGGCCAGGCGTGTTGGCGCACGCCTCCCAGCACGCAGGAGGCAGAGGTAGGAGGATCGCTGTGAATTCAAGGCCACCCTGAGACTACATAGTGAATTCCAGGTCAGCCTGGACTAGAGCGAGACCCTACCTCGAAAAACCAATATATATATACATATATATGGAAGTGTATTTAAGTATTCCTTCAACAAGAAATGATAAAGATTGTGTATAGGTCTTTCCTAATCACAAGAATTTAAATGAAGGAAATCTTAAGATGGTAAGGAAAACACGAATTATAACAAGCAAGAGGTTAGAAGTTCATTTCCATTAAGCAAACCTAGAAGAAGCAAACAAAATATCAAAGATTTCAACAATTGGGAAAGGTAGGGGAGGGAAGCAATAGAACTCACGTTTTGTTTATTGGAAAATTCTTAGAATAAAAATAATATGAGAATATAAAAATCACTGCTGAATGTAAAAACAGTAGTAGATATAAACTAGTCAGCATACTCAGAAGAAGAATATATGAAATTAGCACAAGAATTACAAACCAACAAAGGAAAGGTGGAATGTAGCATTAAGACCAAGAATTAAATTAATTAGACCATAGTCAGAACTCTATCAAAAATACAATTCTACTTTTTGATAAAAGAGGCTTTGTGCTTGGGTTATAATCATGACTGTTTTGTTTGATGAATTTTAAAACTGCAGAGGAAGACTGCATGTGGATGCAGAATGATCTGCTTTCGACTCTCATGTAGAAAACTTGCTCTTATTCAAGATTCTGAATGCCAAGTCTCATGCATGAAATAAATCATCAACATGGACAGTGTTTTTTCTGGCCAAAATTGAAGTTATTCCAAAATGTAATAGTACTAGTAGATTCTGGATGGTAAGCTAGCAAAGAACTCTAAAACATACATTTATTTTTCTTGAAAAATACAATTGAAATAGAACCTGAGTTATAAATTTATATACATGTTATATTCAGTATGCAAATTATGAATAATCTTTCTATTCCTATCACATATATATTTACTTAACAGAAATATATATATTTAGTTAACAAAAATATTTACATAAATATATTATAAATATTATACACAAATATTATACATGTTAACAGATTAAAAACAAGATAGTAATCTAAACAATTTAAAAGAATGGAAAATTTATTCCTGATACAACTGTTTATAATTCAGAAGAAATAGTGGCTTTTTATGTGGTATTTTGGTATTAATACATAACTAGCTCTTAAATGTTCTCTCTCAAGTTATGTCATTCTAAGCACAAGTAATGTGACATATAAATCCATGTCACATCATTTCAGTTAATTGTATGTAAATTTCAATATTAAAACTTGAAGTGGCAAAAACTGGGAATGAAACAAAAATTTTAAATTTTATGACTGAATCAATGAAATTTAAATGAAATTTGAAACCAGGCACTCTCTCCAGTGGTCTTTTACTTCAAAATTAATTCAT